>JBAMBO010000883.1:0-47335 GCA_037044535.1 Lordiphosa magnipectinata | reverse complement strand
AGCTATAAGATACAGTCATCCGATTTTGACCAAATTTAGCTTCTCTGTTTGAAAGCATACAATATCAATAATAGCTGAGTTTGGCTACGCTAACATTGAAAACAAAAAAGTTTTTCCACTAAGACCCTTTTTCTGAGCGATCAGTCCTATGGCAGCTATAAGACATAATCACCCAAACTTGACAAAATTTTACAAATCTGTTTGAAAGCATATAATATCAATAATAGCTGAGTTTGGCTACGCTAACATTGAAAACAAAAAAGTTTTTCCACTAAGACCCTTTTTCTGAGCGATCAGTCCTATGGCAGCTATAAGACATAATCACCCAAACTTGACAAAATTTTACAAATCTGTTTGAAAGCATATAATATCAATAATAGCTGAGTTTGGCTACGCTAACATTGAAAACAAAAAAGTTTTTCCACTAAGACCCTTTTTCTGAGCGATCAGTCCTATGGCAGCTATAAGATATGGTCATCCGATTTTGACCAAATTTGGCTAATCTGTTTGAAAGCATATAATATCAATAATGGACGAGTTTGGGGACGCTAACATTGAAAACAAAAAAGTTTTTCCCACTAAGACCCTTTTTCTGAGCGATCAGTCCTATGGCAGCTATAAGACATAATCACCCAAACTTGACAAAATTTTACAAATCTGTTTGAAAGCATATAATATCAATAATGGCTGAGTTTGGGGACGCTAACATTGAAAACAAAAAAGTTTTTCCCACTAAGACCCATTTTCTGAGCGATCGGTCCTATGGCAGCTATAAGATATAATCACCCAAATTTGATCAAATTTTGCTTATCTGTTTGCAAGCATATAATATCAATAATGGCCGAGTTTGGGGACGCTAACATTGAAAACCATAAAGTTTTTCCCACTAAGACCCATTTTCTGAGCGATCGGTCCTATGGCAGCTATAAGATATAATCACCCAAATTTGACCAAATTTTGCTTATCTGTTTGAAAGCATATAATATCAATAATAGTCGAGTTTGGGGACGCTAACAGTGAAAACCATAAAGTTTTTCCCACTAAGACCCATTTTCTGAGCGATCGGTCCTATGGCAGCTATAAGATATAATCACCCAAATGTGACCAAATTTTGCTTATCTGTTTGAAAGCATATAATATCAATAGTAGCTGAGTATAGCTACGCTAACATTGAAAACAATAAAGTTTTTCCCACTAAGACCCATTTTCTGAGCGATCGGTCCTATGGCAGCTATAAGATATAATCACCCAAATTTGATCAAATTTTGCTTATCTGTTTGCAAGCATATAATATCAATAATGGCCGAGTTTGGGGACGCTAACTGTTTGTAAATAAATTAACACTGGGAGTGGACTGTATTTTGTTTATTTAGTTTATTTAATTTCACTGAACAGAACATATTTTTTGCCGGCCTGATGCGATGAGCTGCTGCTGCTTCGTTTGCAGAAATGTGACTGGCGCCAAATACCAGAAAAGATGCCGGCGTGGCGCGCAAAATACATAGAAGAGGATCCCGTTACAACAAAAGGGAATGAGAATGATCAAATACTGGTTGCTGTATACATACATATGTGTGTAGCTAAACGTTTAGGCATGCAGGCGCGTACATTTAAATGGAAACGACTGAATCGAAACATAGTAAGAAAATATAAGGCAGAAATTCAAATTATTTAAGATTAAAGCTCGGAGGACGAATAGTTCCCAAACATACCGGCCCCCCTGAACGATTGTTCAGTAAAGAGGGAGGGCGGCAATTTTCGTGATGGGCCGTTTGTAGATTCCATGAGCCGTCTTGATCGAAACGACTCTGGTTTTCCCATCCTGTCCCACGTGGACCTCGGTTATTCGTCCAAGCACCCATTTAGAGGGTGGTAGATTCGGTTCCTTAAGTACGACGAGAGCACCAACTTGAATGTTGGCAGTTTCCAGTTGCCATTTGTTGCGCTCTTGCAGCGATGTGAGATATTCCATATGCCAGCGCTTCCAAAAGCCCTGGACCATCGCTTGCAGCTGATTCCATCTTTCCAAACGGTTAAAGTTGACGTCCAGTAGACTAGGTTCTGGCAATGCGGTGTATGGGCCACCATGAAGAAAATGTGCTGGAGTAAGTGGATCGAGACTGCCATCGCTAACTGGACATAGTGGGCGAGAATTCAGAACAGCTTCTATTTGCGTCAGAACTGTAGATAATTCTTCAAAGGTGAGAGCTGCCGTCCCAATCACGCGACGTAAATGTAATTTCACTGATCTGACTCCAGCCTCCCAAATACCGCCAAAATGGGGTGCCGAAGGAGGAATAAAATGCCAATTGAGACCTTCATTGGCAAAGAAACTGGCTAGCTCCTCATCTTTCGCCTGATCGATGGCCATCCGCTTCATCTCGTCCAGGATTCGTTTGCCGCCATGGAAAGTGGTGCCGTTGTCTGAGTATAGGTCAGTTGGCCTGGAGCGACGTGCAATGAAACGATGGAATGCTGCGATAAAGGCCTTGGTTGTGAGATCGCTAACGACCTCCAGATGTAGCGCTTTGGTTGACAAACACACAAAAATGGCAAACCAAGCTTTGCCGATCTTAGGGCTGCGTCCTTTTGATTCCTTGATTGCTATCGGACCAGCATAGTCAAGACCTGTATGCTGGAAACAGGGATTGGCATTCACTCTTGGGATAGGAAGTTCCCCCATGATTTGAGTGCTGGTGGCACGCCTCTGCAAAAAGCATATCTTGCATCGGAACACAGCCTTACGCACCAAGTTGCGTGCACCCAAAACATAGTACTGCTGACGCAGAATTGTAAAAGTGGCATCCACTCCTGTATGAAGATGCGTATTGTGAATATGTTGAACCAGAAGCATTGCGATTGGCGAAGTTTTTGGAATAAGAATCGGATGCTTCGCATTATAGGAGAGCGTTGATTGATTGATCCGACCTCCGATTCGAATAAGACCTTGCTCATCAATAAAGGGTGAAAATCGAATCAGTTGTGACTTTGCATGCAGTTGTCTTCCCTTGGCAAGCTGCTGGTAGTCCTTGTAGAACGCCTTTTGCTGCACGTGTTTGATAAGGTGGCAGCGTGACATGTGCAACTCTTGTGATGTCAGAAAAGGGAATCCGTGGGCATCCTTGTATGACTCCTTGCTGCAACGAATTCGATCAATAAAACGATAACAATAGCCAGTTACCCTCAAAAGTCGAAACCAGGATGATATTTTGTTGATTAGGATTTCGTTGATGCTGTGATCGAGTACACCATGGAAAGTAGTTTGAGGCTGCGTTCGCTCCTCCAGTTGTTCGACAGTAAATTTAGCCTTTGAAACCTTGGCCTTGGTTGGTGGCCACTCAGATTCTGGTTTAGCTAACCATGATGGACCATTCCACCAAAGCTGATGTTCCAGCAGTTTGGACGGGTGAAGTCCACGTGAAGCGCAATCCGCAGGATTATCCTCGGAACGCACATGGTTCCAACAGTTCCGTGGACATCCATCCAAGATTTCAGAAACTCGATTGCAGACGTATGTGTTCCAACGGCGGGGATGTGCAGAAAGCCAATGTAATACAATTTCCGAGTCAGACCAGCACCTGGAGCTGGAAATACAAATTGTTAGTGATGTTTGGACAATTTTAAGCAATCGGGTCAGTAAAAGAGCTGCATTTAACTCTAGGCGGGGAATAGAGACAGGTTTCAGAGGCGCAACTCTAGTTTTGGCAGCAATTAGCGTGACTTGGTAGTCGTTTCCAGATGCAACTCGGCTGTAAATCACAGCTCCATATGCCTGAGCAGAAGCATCGGCAAATCCATGCAGCTCGATTGATTGATGTGGACAGGAAATGTATCTTGATACGTGACATTGTGACAGCTTGGGCAATTCGTTCACAATAGCTTGCCAGCGCGAGTACAGGGTGTCTGATAGTGGTTCATCCCAGTGTAGAACACTGAGCCAGCTTTCTTGGAATAACAATTTCAGCAAAACTGTGGTAGGCGCGACCAGGCCAAGTGGATCATAAATCTTTGACAGCTCCGATAACAACTTTCGTTTGGTGGGCACGCGTTCTGTATCGCCAATATTGATTTTGACGAACATCTCATCTCGGCCAGGATTCCACTGAATTCCGAGAATTTTCACTGTCGGATGCATAGATGATTTGCTATCGATTTCCACTGATCCATGCTCGCAAATGTCATTGGGGAGAGAATCCAAAAGGCTCGGACAATTGGAACTCCATTTCCTCAACTTAAAATTGGCCTCGGCCAATAACGCAATGAGTTGATCTTTAAGAACCATAAGATCTTCGCTGGAGTCGCATCCAGTTGGGATATCATCCACATAGGCATCAGAGGCAAGGGCTCGGGAAGCTAGTGGATACTGCTCTTGATGATCGTGGGCTAGCTGTTTCAAAACTCGAACAGCCAAAAATGGCGATGGTGCCAAACCATATGTCACTGTAAGCAGACGGTAGTGCAGTAATGGACCGCTTTCGTTTTCGCGCCAGACGATTCTTTGGTAATTTGTATGTGGTTTGAAGATTTGTATGCCTCGGAACATTTTTTCGATGTCAGCGCAAAAGACAAAACGGTATTGTCGAAATCGCAGGCATACTCCAATCAGGTCACGCTGGATTGGTGGACCAACATGAAGGCGTTCGTTGAGAGAAACGCCTGAACTATCTGTTCCGGATCCGTCAAAGACGACGCGAACCCTGGTAGTCGTGCTGTCTGGCTTTATGACTGCATGATGTGGCAGATACATGCAGGTAGCAGGATCTTCGTCTATTTGTTCTGTGTTGAGCAATTCCATGTGACCACGCCTGTGATAGTCATCTAGAAATGCTGCATTCTCTTCTTTGAGTGACGGGTAGCGATGAAATTTGCGTTCAAGTGAGGCCAATCTGTTGATGGCCTGGGGTAAAGTTGCGCTGATGGGTGGGGCCCCATCCTTAAAGGGATACTCTACTACGTACACGCCATCCGGTGTGCGTGTGTGGGTGGTGGCAAAGTGATGCTCTGTTGGATCACTTGCGTCAAGAGAGGCCTGGGTAGGCTGAATACTATCCATTTCCATAAATGACCGAACCAGGTTATCCAGGTCAGCGTAGGCGTGATGCGTAACGTGCGGCATCATGTTGTCATTGTAAGCGTTGTAAGAACCTGCAATGATCCAACCAAAAATAGTGTTAAGTGCTATGGGATAATTATTACCAAAACATTTTTTCTCTCCAGTGTACAAGTCCCAAAGTTGATCAGAACCAATGATGACATCAATTGCACCAGGTGTGCAGAAAGACGGATCAGCCAATGGCAGTTTGCAAATTTGCTGCCATGTTGTTGAATTTGTGTCAATTTCTTGTGATGGGATTGACGATGTAAGCGAACTCATGATGAGAGTGTTAAGTTCAATGCAGTTGTTTGAGATGCGCGAGTAAAGTTGAAACTTAGCCCGTCCTCGGGTAACGCCAGCGCTGTTGGCTGCGAGACCAAGAACAGAAATCCGGGCATGCGTACGCCGCACGCCTATACGCTGGATAAATGATTCCGTCACCAAAGTTATAGTTGATCCTGTATCGAGCAGCGCTCGGCAAGTAGTAGTATTGCCCCAGGCGTCGATCACAGATGCGAGTATGGTTGGCAATAATGTTTGCGAACCTGTGAACGGAATATTCTCCAGTGTGTGATGAGTAGTATCAGTTCGGTTATCATATCCAGCTTGCTGCTGCGCGCTATGTTCCCGATTGTTATGTGTGTTAGTAGCCGGTGGGCCATCTCTGAACCTTGCACTCGAAGGCTGATGGCTACGCTCCGCGCTATGTGCTCCGTTAAGTGTTTCATGTCCAGCTTGTTGCTGCGCACCATGATCCCAAATGTGATGACTGACAGTAGCCGGTGGGCCATCTCCGAACCTTGCACTCGAAGGCTGATGGCTGCGCTCCGCGCTATGTGCTCCGGTCTCATGTCCAGCTTGGTGCTGCGCTCCATGAACCAAAGTGTGATGTTTGCGGTTGCAAACGCGACATGTAAATTTTGAAGTGCAATTACTGGCCATATGAGTGGGGCTCATGCAATTGAAACAAAGTTTGGCAATTCTAAGAAATGCTTGACGACCACTTGTGTCAAGGGCAAGAAATTGACTGCATCTGAATAATGGATGATTTTGCTGACAGGATGCGCATTTGACTTCAATTTTTCTCTGATCCGTGCCAGCGTGATGAGTTGTTGCTGCGCGACGGCTGTGTGACTGACGTACCAGCTGACTTGCTTCCAGTGTGTCGCCTCGCGAGAACAGAAATTTTAGAAATTGGTTTATGGTCACTGTGGGAGATTCAGATTCGCTGCTCTCGGCCCAAAGTTGTCGAGTCTCATTGTCCAGCTTTGACAGCAGTATAAAGATGAGCCATGGGTCCCTTCCTTCACAATCTAAAGCTCTCAAACCGCGTACAACTTCGTCCGCTCCATCCGCCAGCTTGCGCACTGTGGCCGCACTGTTTCCATTAACACTAGGAAGCGTCAAGAAACTGTTTATAAAAGAGCGAGTTATTAAATGTTTTTTGTCATAGCGTTCTTCTAATCTGTCCCAGGCTTCGGTGTAGTTGTCATCAGTCACAGCAATATGTTTGACCAGGTTGAGCGCTTCTCCAGCCAAATACGATTTCAGGTAATGAAACTTCTGGCAGTTGGTGAGGCTCGAGTTGTTTCCAATGGATCCCTTAAACATATCAGAAAAATGTCTCCAGTCCTCATAATTTCCAGAAAAAGTAGGCAACTTAATTCGTTCAAAGTGCAAATCTGCATGATTCCTGGAATTCTGTGTGCTGGCATCAGCCTGCTGGCCATTTGTTGTTGCAGCTGAGGCATTGTTTGCCTCTTCTTTTTCTTCTCTTAGGTCTTCCAGTTTTTTGCCCAGCAGAGCAAACGTTTGAAAATGTTTTCTCTCGTATTGATCGAAATCCAACTCTGGATTCACCCAGTCAGGCTCACCCTGGAATTCGTACAACTGCTCCGTGAGTTGCAGAAAACGATTGTAATTCTCCTGTAATTGTGTCAAGCGTGCTTCATACGCAGATATTACATTGATTTCCTGAATGAAAGTTCCGGCATTATTGAAGGCTCGTGTTATTTGGCCTTTGCAGAAGCCACGCTGTTGAATCACACTCTTCATCGCGAATGACAATAATTAATTAAACGACACTTAAATAGTTCTGTCCCGAATTAAATTGTAGCTTAGATCCGGCTCGAAGGACCAAAAAATGTTTGTAAATAAATTAACACTGGGAGTGGACTGTATTTTGTTTATTTAGTTTATTTAATTTCACTGAACAGAACATATTTTTTGCCGGCCTGATGCGATGAGCTGCTGCTGCTTCGTTTGCAGAAATGTGACTGGCGCCAAATACCAGAAAAGATGCCGGCGTGGCGCGCAAAATACATAGAAGAGGATCCCGTTACAACAAAAGGGAATGAGAATGATCAAATACTGGTTGCTGTATACATACATATGTGTGTAGCTAAACGTTTAGGCATGCAGGCGCGTACATTTAAATGGAAACGACTGAATCGAAACATAGTAAGAAAATATAAGGCAGAAATTCAAATTATTTAAGATTAAAGCTCGGAGGACGAATAGTTCCCAAACACTAACATTGAAAACAATAAAGTTTTTCCCACTAAGACCCATTTTCTGAGCGATCGGTCCTATGGCAGCTATAAGATATAATCACCCAAATTTGACCAAATTTTGCTTATCTGTTTGAAAGCATATAATATCAATAATAGTCGAGTTTGGGGACGCTAACATTGAAAACAATAAAGTTTTTCCCACTAAGACCCATTTTCTGAGCGATCGGTCCTATGGCAGCTATAAGATATAATCACCCAAATTTGACCAAATTTTGCTTATCTGTTTGAAAGCATATAATATCAATAATAGTCGAGTTTGGGGACGCTAACATTGAAAACAATAAAGTTTTTCCCACTAATAGCCTATTTCCACTGGCTTCATTTCTTATCATTTTCATTTCTAAAAATGATGCTGTTTCCATTGACAAATCTTCATCATTTTGATATTCGCAATGCCACGTTGACAAAAACAGCTGAATGGTTTGATTTAAACAACAGGCGCCACTTTCAAACTCACGGGGAGTTTTTGCAATATTTACCCAAAAAAAGACATACCCGACAGGAAAGCAATTACCCTGGTCGAACGCATTGTTAACGCCCTGAATTATCAGCAGAAAGCTAAATAGACAAGGTTTTTTTGACTATTTTATATTTTAGACAAAATTGCGCCTACTTTTTAAATTCATATCAACAGTTTATTGGTGATGACACTTTCTATTTCCAGAGAGTAACGAGTAGTGACAGAGAGTAGCGAGTACTTTTAAAAAAAATACCAAATTCCTTCCGGGCGAATGTCATCATTTTTGAGAAATGAAGGAAATGAAAGGCAAAATGCAACAACAATTTGTATGGAAGAAATGATATCATTTTCTTCATTTCTTGTCATTTCAAGAAATGAAGCTTCATTTCTCCGGTGGAAATAGGCTATTAGACCCATTTTCTGAGCGATCGGTCCTATGGCAGCTATAAGATATAATCACCCAAATTTGACCAAATTTTGCTTATCTGTTTGAAAGCATATAATATCAATAATAGTCGAGTTTGGGGACGCTAACATTGAAAACAATAAAGTTTTTGCCACTAAGACCCATTTTCTGAGCGATCGGTCCTATGGCAGCTATAAGATATAGTCACCCAAATTTGACCAAATTTTGCAAATCTATTTGAAAGCATATAATATCAATAATGGACGAGTTTGGGGACGCTAACATTGAAAACAAAAAAGTTTTTCTCACTAAGACCCATTTTCTGAGCGATCGGTACTATGGCAGCTATAAGATATAGCCATCGAATCTGATTGGTTCCGACATATTAGCAGCGTACAGTAAAAAGAAAACTCTGTGCAGATCGAAGGCTTCATAGCTGAGAGACTAGTTGGAGTAGAAACAGACAGGTTCGACTTAGCTCGTCGCCCTGATCAAAAATATATATAGTTTATGCGATTGGAAATGACTATTTTGATGCGTTGCAAGCTTCTGAGCAAAATTATAATACCATTTGCAAGTGGATAAAAAAGTATTTATTTGCATTTGCACCATCAGGTTTTTGGCATGCTGAGAGCTTTTACTTCTACCCTAAAAACAAATGTTAAATAAAATTTTTATTTTTATTTTTGCCTTTTCTTTTTCATATTAAAATATGAAAATTGCTTCATTTTATATTCGAGTATAAGCGATCTTTATTTAAGATTGTTGAATTTTGATATAAATTAAGAAAATAAACTTGGTTTGTGATTTGCTAGTCTCAGTTGACGTTTGACACCATTTCGTCTTGCTGGGTAGAATATAATCTTGGTTTTTTTCTCTCAGTGTATCCACAACAAAGTGTTCTGGTGAAACAAAACCATCAGGGCGGACGGGGGTCAATAGTTAAAGTCTACGCAAGTGGGCAAAGGCTATGACCCTTTCGAAGCATTCCTTTCCAAAAAGTTTTTTGTATTTTCATCTCTTTGCCCAACTTTTGTAGATGTATGCAAAAAAGAAAAGTAAATCCATGGTTGGCATTTAGGATGACATTTTCTTTGCTGAGTTTTAAAGTTTGAAAGAACAAACTGTGTTGTTGCTCTGTGATTTGATTGTGTTATTTCCCTTGGCGAGTATCAAACACTTTCGCTACCTTTCACAGATCACTTTTGCTCACATTTCATACAAAATTTGTTCCGCAATTATGCTAACCCAGAAACCAAATGGAAGTTATTATTGTTTGTATATGGAACAGGTGCTGCGGACCTTCGCCGCTGCTGCTGCTGCTGCTGTTGGATTCATGACGATGACAAACAGTTTTCCCCCAAATGAGTTGGCACAAAATTGGCAAAAAAAAAAACCAAGCGGAGGAAAATTTTTGGTGAGTGTAGAGGACAGACAGAGGGAAAGATAAGATGACAGATCGCGTTTCCTATTATCTACAATATTCAGCGATCTGGGTACTTATGTAAAAAAAAAAAAAGCTTATTATCTCTCACCTCGACCTGAAACAAGAGGCCGTGTCAGCGAATCCACTCAAATGTGGACAAATTTATGAAGCTGCCTAATTTGATTAGTTACACTTGCCATGCCCAAGATTTGCGAAATTTGTGTGCTGTGATGTGATGTGATGTGATGTGATGGGTAAGGTATGTATCGCAATGCGGAATCGACAATTGTGACAGTCTGGCGGCAAGTTATTAACGCGTTTTTCTATCATTTGTTGTCGTTGCTGGCGTCGCGTAATCCGACATCATTATAAACAAATTAAAGCATTGTTGTTGATAATCCAAGTCAATGGCACAGCCCGATCGCTCGTTCGATCGATCAGCCCATCCATCATGGTACGTGAATGTAACCAACTTTGCATAATCGATGAGGCAATTGCAGCATTAAAATGCTACTGAATCCAGCCTATCCAGCATTTCGTTCCCGGAAGACCGCATTTAGCTACCAATTTGTGGTATTTTCAAGAGGATCAGTTTACAGAGTGTGGCTGCATCCTATTCCTATACTCCCACGGTTATTACTTGATTTTAAACGAAAGTAAATGCATCTTTGGTAAACAAAAATGTGGTTCTTTCATTTCAAATGTAATAAAAGAAACAGCTCAAATGTTTGACAACTCAAATACCAATGGTATGCTTAGCTAACTATATTTGATACCGACAAGCTTACGGTTGCTAAATGCAAAAGCATTTTGAATACAATCTTTGTTTTACGAAGTTTAACCATTTGAAAGTTGCTGCGATGCAAGTCAAGAGAGGTTAAAGTTTGCTTTTATTAGCATCGCTATTGAAACTAAAATTAGTATCTCTTTTTTGGTATCAATATAATACCAGAAATTGTCAAGTTGATATTTTGGGTATTCATTTGAAACAAATCTAATTCAACTGTCAACTCATTTGATCCTCCCAGTGGGCCTTGCGCAATTTCACGGAAGTCTGTTAACGGCACAGGCGAGAGTCCTCCGGATTGAGGTTGCTAGACTTATAATATGCTTGGCGTTCGTAAACTTTCTTCATTTTGATTTTAAGCTTGTAACTTGCTTGAATGCTTTGAGATTTTGGAATGAAGTGAGGCAAAGGCAAGGAATACTACAAAAACAAACAACATCTTTTTCAACGGGTTCAGTACAGTACTTTACGTGATCCGGCTCGAAGGACCGCACCTGAGAGATGACATAATTAATGGGAAAGTCAAAGAATTTGACGAAAATCATTAAAAACAGGCATGCCCAAAAGCAGCATACGGCAGAGCAGTACTCAACAATAGGCAAACAACAAAATCACATGAAATTGTTGTTGGTCACCAATCAAAGAAGAGAACAAAATCGCTATTTGTTCTACGCGACGTATACACACGAAATCGTTTGCATGTGTGTCCTATACGATCATTGATTTTCTATCTTCGGTGCAATTACAAAAACAAAACGTATCCAAAGTGCATACTGCTGGGCATCGCTGATTTAAAACCTGAATGTATATACATTTTACAAGCTGCAAGTGTATATAAACTTCGGTCGAGCCGAAGTTAGCTTTCCTCAATATTTGGATTTGATTTATTGGACAATATTTATTTGATAGAGACTTAAAAATTGGTCGCGTAGCTGTCACAGTGCTGTCGATGCTGCGACATTCCCTCTCTGCTTGTGCATTAAACTATCCAAATCTTGGCATAATAACAATTCCCAAGATTCGTAACATAATCGGCGCTGCGGCGCTTCGGCGCGGCTCATTGTGGATTTGTATTGTTTGTTGCTCAGCTTTAGTTTAGACTTGGTACTGTGATGGGTTTGTCTGGTGGTGGGACAATAAAAAGAAAATCGGGCGAAAGAAACAAAAATTAAAATAACTACGCCGATGCCTCTGTCGCGGCGGCGGCGGCGTTAACGAAGAAGTCGCTCGCGCTCAGGAAAAAAGTGAAAATTTGTCCGTGTCCAAAAATTATGCGCTTTTCACACGAGCAGCCAAGTCAAGTCCAAGTGGGAGCGAAGTAGAGGGAGGACGCGTCGTCTCTGTGCTCTCAACACTTGCGTGTAATTGTCGCTGCTGAGCCGCGGGAACGACCAAGAGACGTGCGACAACGTGTGCGCCTGACTTTGTTTGGAAAACTTTTTTATTTTCCAAAGAACCGGTATGTCGTTGGTGGGTCGTTTGGTGGGTCGACCGCTCGACCGGCTTCGCTCAAAGTTTTGCTTTACTTTCGCACAAGATGAGGAGACGTGCCACAGTGGGGCTAGAGTAAATGCGGGAAATTTGATTTGGTTTGGAAGTCGGTGTAGCAGGGGTTGAGGGGCAAAGAAACTGAGTTTATTTGAGCAGCTAAACCTTGTTTGGAACCTTTGTCAAAATCGAAATTTTCAGAATTCTTTTATAATGTTGACATATTTCTAAGGACTATGACCAAAGTCAGTTTCAGATATTTTTGGAAAACTTCAGAAATGTCTATCAAATATACCTAATACCAAGACTTTCAAAATGGTTTACGGACTCGTAACTTAAAGCTCATTTATTTTAAATTAAAAGCAACTTTCCTCTTTAAAATTTCTAGACACATTTCAAATCATTTTAAAACACCAAATGAAATTGTTAAATATAAATATAAATGTAATGCTTATTGCTCTTGATTAGCACTATAATTCGTGTTAAAGTTCATATTGGGCAATTGATCGTTTTCAAGATACAAATACAAAAAACCAATGCATTCTTTTAATCACTGTTTTAATCACTGTCGCACGCGACATTTTGTTCCGTCTTACTTTTTATGTGGTTTCCATTATAATGCGAAGAAAAAACTTAAAGTTTATTGCAATAACATAGTTTCTCATGGTTTCTTATGCATTCTTTTTTGACCATTTGTACACTCAGAAAGATTTTAGATAGCAAAAGTAAAAGAAATCTAAAGTCACTTTGATCAAAAAAAAAAATGGAAAATTAATGTCCATATTACAAAAATTGAGCTAGCGCGGCCGTAAATCCGAATATTTCGAAATGGGTTATGTATAAATGTAAAATTGACTTTTATTGGTTCAATTTGACTGTTTCCTTATGAAAATTTGATAAAACATAGTATTTAAATTTTTTTTTAAATTTCACGAGTTTTTGGTCCGTACGATCTTCACCCCCTATTTACCCGTCTTCGTGTCAATCTAAACTAATATAAGAATTTCGCAAATGTTAAAATTTCTTTAAAATTTCCAATTATTAAATCTGCATGATAAACTGAACTAATCATAAAATTTTGTATATATCCGGATTTTTGGACCGCTTGATCTTGACCCGTCAATTTACCTGTCTACATAATAATCTAACTCATGCAAAAGTTTTGTAAATTTCGCAACTTTTGGGACCGTTGGATTTAAGCATTTACGTGTCCACAATTGCCATCTATCACATGTTAATGATTACCAAAACACATAAAATTTTGCAAATTTCGGGAAAAATCAAAACTTAAATAATAATTGAAAGAGTTGAAAATTTCGCGGTGTTTTTGACAGTATGCTCTACAATTCCTATATTTACCCGTCTACTATTGCCGTCTATTAAGTCTTCATAATAATCTTTGGTCATTCATAGAACTTTTTAGCGGGATCTAGGTCTATAAGTTATGATTTTCATCATAACATTTCTAAAACAAGACACGCACAACACCACAAAGGAGGCTGGTTGAAGAAGACAACGCTTTCGTAAATACTCAAATGAAAATTTTACAAATTTAGCGGTTTTTGGTCTAAGAATCTTAAATACGCGTCTTCAATTGCCATCTATCCAATCTTCATAGTTATCTTAGGTCCTTTGAAAATTTCGCAAATTTTGCTATTGGCTTGACCACTTGATCTACTCCTCTTATTTACCCGCCTTAAGGGTATTCTTTATGATAATTTAAACTCAAATATGAATTTTCGAAATTTTGCGATTTTTTTGACCATTTGTTCCACACATCCGTCCATAAAATCTTCATAAAAATCTGAAATTAATGAACAATTTAGAAATTTCCCAATATTATCGAACTTTCAAGGTACTCCTTTTTCATATGCTCGGTCTACAACTTCCATTTAACCGTCTATTATAAAAATGATAGTGGTAGCGTCTGCACTGATAGCGTCGGCATCGCAGTGCTTCCAAAACTGGACAGAACTGGCCTCGGAACACGATGTAAATCTAGACCTAACCGACTTGAACACCTGGAAAGAGAGTCAGTCCACACTTATGGCTTTAATGTACGAGAGAACGCGTGAGGCAAGCGTTTAAGTTACGAGCTCGGAGAAAATAATTACTTTAGGGAAGACTATGACACCTTAACCATTTCCTATATTTGCAGAGCAAGAACAGAGGTACTGGCGCTTAACTATTCACCACATAGACGCGTTGAAAATGAGCTGTGCAGCCTTTGCAACATGAGAGCACGCGGAGATGTGACCCACTTCATAGCAGTCTGTCCAATCTTGAAGGAGCTGAGGATCCGCTCATGGGGCATTGGAAGAGCTTGTTGCAATCCTAAACGGGCAATCTTGGAGTGTGTTGGCAAAATACCTGCTGGATGCTCACAAATACAGGTCAAGAATCCTGTAGGAAACGTTCTAAAAGAGAAATCTGAAATTTTAATCTGATTTTATATTAATTAGTGGAGCCCGGGACTTCATCCTGAGGAGTGAAAGATGTACTATCTCGCGACGAGCGGGGAAGGTAGGTGGTGTAACTCTAAAGGAAGGGCGTTCCGGTAGCTCCAGTTTTATATTTATATTTATGTGAATTGTATAATTTTAAATTTAAGGCAAACGGCCAAAATGCCATGCCTATATATATATTTTATTGTTCTATGAATAAAGAACTTCTACTACTACTACTACTATTCTTTATTATAATCTAAGCTCAAGAATGAGAATTTTTGTTAATTTCGCCATTTTATACATTTTTTATACAATTACAAATTTTGCAATTTTTTGCATATATTGAATATGCAGTTTTCAATGTAAAGTGGGCTATAAAATTAGTATAAATCCAAATTTTCACCTCAATCAACCTTCATTTAAAAAAGTGCATAAAATCCGATGTCTCTTTATTACAGTCGGACTTAACCGACCTTTCTTACTTGTTTTCGGTGTAGGAAGGGTTGAACCAATGAGTTTAGTTCTTGCCTTCTAAAAGCGGAGCAGTTCTTGCTCCTCTTTCTCATAATTACAATTTCTACAAAAGTCATTGAGTGTGACGCCTAGGTGTGCTGCAGGGTTCCTAGTGAGAGGTGAGAAATTTTCTCTTTATTGATTTTAGAGCGTTTTAGAACAACGGCCACGTAAGCCTCTATGCAGCACAGAAAGAAAAGGTTTTGCAGCCATTAATTTTGCAGCGAAATGTATGGGCTTCATCTTTAGTGTGTAGTTTGAGGCAAGTGGTATCCCAATCGTGCTCCTCTCAGGGAGGACGTTCAGTTAAGGTTTATCGTTGATCAAATTTGAGTTCGTAACAGTGTGCATTCAATACTTGAAGAAATTTTTTTATTGAAAATTTAGTCAGAAGGTTTGTGTCCATTTCCTCAAACAGGGTTGCATTTCTTGCGAAAAAAGAATGTCCCATTTTCTAGTTAATTTGATGATTATTTGAAGTTTTTTGATTGTTTTTTAAAATATAATTCATATTTAAGTCATATTCTGCAAAACTAGAATACAAAATTTAGAAATAATGGCCCGTTTGTTGTTACATAGATGACGCCAGCATGGATAGATGGCGCCAGCTGAGATTGAGTGGCAAGTTGGTTTTTGGGTAGATACGGCAGCCTTCGGTTGGTTTTGCGAACAATTATTGAAATGCAAATTTCAATATTAAAACAAGTTAAGTATTTAATTCATTTGATGCAACATTTAAACATTTCCGAAAAAATGTTTAAAAAAACAAGAAAGAAAGTCGGTCAAGCCCGACTATAACATATTCTGCACCCTTAATGTCGCAGCTCGAATTTGGTCACGGCCAGTTAACACACAACGCACAACGCAGTGCAATCTCTAAGTCTCTCTCTCTCTCTCTCTCTCACTAAGATTGCTTCTGCTGAACGCAATGCTTAGGTTATGGGTGGGGGGGTGGGTGGTGTTAACTGGCCGTTTTTTGCTCATAACTTGAGTATCGTTCATCCGATCTTTATCATTTCTTCAGCAAATCGATAAATAATTTTGAGTACTAGATATCTGTAGAAGGTACGAACGATCTATCTTCAAAACTGTAGGAGATATGAAGTTTTTTCCAAATTGCGGGGGCGGAAGGGGGCGTGGCAAAAATTGAAAATAAACTTGATCTGCCTGCAAGTATAAGAAATATATGTCCCATACATGTCAAACCTCTATCTCTTACCATCTCTGAGATCTCTTCGTTCATACGGACGGACAGACAGACAGACGGACGGACAGACGGACGGACGGACAGACGGACAGACGGACATGGCTATATCGACTCGGCTGTTGATGCTGATCAAGAATATATATACTTTATAGGGTCGGAAACGATTCCTTCTCCCTGTTACATACTTTTGCACAAACTTAATATACTCTATGCACCTTCGGTACAGAGTATAAAAATATGAAAAGCTTGGATTTTTAAAGATAAAAGCACTTATATGTGCTTTCGTGACGTCACAAGAAACGGAAGATTTAAAACCAACCGAAAGAGATTTCTGGGACACCGAGAATTGGTTTTTGGGTTGGAATTTGGTTGAAAGAGGGCGATCCCTCATTCGCCAGGCTACTTGATTGTGTAAAACGAGAAAATTTGTAATTTAACAAACCAAGATCAAGTTTTAAGTGAGCTAGATAGGGTGCTACCCAGTTTGATATTTCAAATATTGAAAAAATTAAGTTTATAACAGAGAGGGCTAGACTGAACTGTAGCAGCCATTTGTTTAGCAATGTGTTGGATAAGTCGTTTTCTGCCACCACAGAGCTCGCAGAAGTGTTGGAATCGTGGAAGAAAGTTGTGAAATACTTTAAAAGCCAGTGCCCAACACGTTGGAACTCACACTATGTTATGCTGAAATCCATAATTGACAATTGGGGAGAAATTAATACCATTTTAACGCAGAATGAACAAAGCCTTCGTTTGTTACATATTAATATAAACATAGTTAAATCAGTTGTGGAAATGTGTGAAAGCTTTGAAATTATTATTAAAAAAATGCAGCTTTGCAGTTCTCCTTCGCTATGCTATGTATTGCCGTCAATATTAACAATCAAAAACTTATGTCAGCCGACCGATGATGAAATACCTGCTATATCCGTTTTAAAAAAGACAATTATTAAAAATATTGATGAAATATGGGTCGCCAACTTAAATATATGGCATAAAGTTGCAGATTTTGTATACCCCCAAATATACAAATGATTTAGCAGACATAAAATTATTTTGCATTTCTCGGATATTAAGAGAATGTCAATTTTCACACCCAACAACACCTTTATCGGATTCATCGACAACGCAGCTTTCCTTTGATTCAGATACTAACTTGGATGCTAGTTACCAAGTCTTACCTGCGAGTAGGACCAACGACACTTTCTTTTTCCCTCATTTGATTAAGCAAAATTCCTTGTCTACCATAGAGACGCCGGAAGACGAAATTGAAAAATATTGCAATGAAAAGGTTCAGATGGATGAACGTTTTAACTTGATTAACTGGTGGCAAACTAATGAACAAAAATACCCATTTTTAACCAAACTAGCGATGCAAGTACATTCAATTCCCGCCAGCAGTGCAGCTGCTGAACGATCGTTTTCTTTGGCTGGAAACGTTATAACGGAAAAACGAAATAGGCTAGGGACAGGTTCCGTTGATAGCTTGATCTTCCTAAATTCTTTTTATAAAAATTTTGATATATTAGAATCATAGGTCTGAAATGAATTTTTACTTTATGAAAAAAGTGATAATTTGAAACATGTGTTTCTTAAAATTTTGTAATATTAAGCATTGCATTACTTTTGTTCCTTAATATTTGTAGTTTAAAGCATTACATTACTTTTGTTCCTTAACATGTTTAAGCATTACACATAAAATAATAATATTAATATAAGAAATAAATGAAATATTATGTTTTTGTTAATTTTATGCATCGCAACTTGTTTCCTTTAAAAACGCAAATAAGTACATTCAAGTTATATACATACATATTTCTCAAAGCAATTTTCGATCTGATTGCTTCACTCACGATCAATTCAATCGCAACATGATCGAAGTCTGAGTATTCATGCATCGTTCGGATCGATCGTCCTTTTCTGAACGATCAGTTGCAATCATCATGAGCGAACCAAAAAATCAGTCTCGATCACCAAGCAGAGCGATCATGCCAACTGAATAAGATCGTTTTGTGTTGTGAACGAACCTTGATCGAACATTTTGCTTTAATCCGCTGAGTGGAGTTGCAAAGAGTTTGAGCGAGGCTGATTGAGCGTGATCGATCATACTCGTTGCAGCTCTCTGCTACCCACCCGGACTGAACACGAAATGGGTGAAATAATTGGATACCATAGCCAATGTCAAGTTCAAAATGTCCTTCAGAAGGAGTCAAATCAGAACTATGTTCATCACAAAACAGCCTGTAACTCCAAGACAAAACCAAATAAATTAATTTTCACTTCATTGAAAATGTTTGTCAATTTTACGTGCCACGTGAACCCACTGTGCCGCTGTCCACATGGGACGTTGCTGCTGCTGCTGAACTTGGTTGTTGAAACAGATTCAAATTAAAACAAAAGTAAAAGTTGTTGTTGTTTTTTTTTTTTGTTGCCATTGTTGCTGGCTGCCTTCGTTCACTTAGTATATTTTCTTTTGCGAGCATTTCTTCTGCAGGGTCAAAGAAAAAAGCTGAGCACTTCGCGCTCCCCCCCCCCCCCCTGAAGACCCCCGCGGGCCCGTGCTCTCCTATGCGGTAATTAAGATTGTGCGTTGGCCTAAGTGACGCCAATTAAGTTGGGGGTTTTTTTTTGTTTTTTTCTTCTTTTGGGCCACTGGGCAGATACCAAAAGCTGCAACTGGGCTCTGGGCTGGTCTTTTATTTATTTATTTATGATCTGGCAGGCCAGCGTTATGCAAGTTCTGCCAATGGGACGGGGAGTTTTCCACTGTGTGGGAAAAACCTTCTTTGGACACTTTAGAGAAAAGTCCGAGTCCGAGTCCACGTCCGCGTCACATAAACAACTGACAAGTGACTCTTCTTCGCAGGTTGTTAAAATTTGAAGTGAAATTGCAGCTGATTATTTCAAAATTGTTTTTTGGTTTTGGTCATAAAATGAGAGTGAAAAATATGCGGCTGGTCGCATAATATTTTAATTATAATTAAGCGTGACGGAGAGAAGTGATTATAAATATGAAAAGACAGTTATACTATTGTTTCTGTGGCTTTTGTTGCTTGTTGTTATTGTCATTAATTCCAAGCTATTTAGATTGGGTTTAGCTTTAATTGGTATCCAGCGGCACATGCAACACATGCCACTCGGCGTATGCGTAATCTTTCAATCATATAATAAGTACCAGCAAATTATATAAACACTCCCGTCGAGGCTTTTCAATTCATCAAATTGAATTAAGTGCCAAATGGCTGAAGAAAGTTGATTTTGCAGTTACAATAAGAAGATTAACACATGAAAAATGAATAAGAAATGCTAATTTTTTGTTGTTTGGCGGAAGTATAAGTTTAGGCGGAAACGCAATCAGTTGAGTTAGGTGATCTAAGAGATGTTTTTGCAGCTAATTAAAATTAGGTTAGAGAAATTAATGCAATTCCATATATATGTATTTCATTTTAAGTTTGATAAATCATTATTCAATATATCGAGTCCGTCAAGTATTCTCAAGCATTTACAAAATCATTAGGTAAACTATGTATTTACACACGCTTCTACTGCGCGATCACTACGGCTTACTCCCTGATCAAGTATAAATTTGAACTCGAGTGATGCGTCATCATAATAGCCAATTTGAGGTATCATGATACAGGAGCATGTATCAAAGAAATAGTACGCTACTTTAAAGTGATACTGTTCCCTCTGCAGCATTTTTTCCTGATACCTGCTCAGAGATCAATTATTCTGCTGAGCACGCCCATTGTCTCTGCGGTTTGTCTATACTCGTCGTCGTCCATCTTATACTTACAGTGTGATCATCATTCGATTGCTCGACATTTATACATATTCACATCATAGATCGTCGTTTCTGTTGCAAGTTTTACACACATTAGGTTAGTTGCCAAAAACAACCTCAACCACTCTAGTTAAACAGCCGTATATAAGAAAGGGTGGCAAAATATAACCTCAATGAATACAACTTTACTTGATATTAGTCTATTAAAAACGAGTTGAGCCTCCGCCATTCTATTAAAGCATTTTGTAAATGAAATATTCGGATGTGTCTCAAAAAATCTCAAGAGGTTTTCGTAGAAACATTCGCAATTAAAACTGTTTGACTTTATATGTAAAAATTCACAAATATGCTCGAAAGTTGAGCGATTGGAAACCACCTGCTCAAAGTCAATGGCTACGGTTTTTCTTCCATTTGTTCTTATAGCTCCAGTCTTATTCTGGTCACTTCACAAATAAAATAGTCCAAGTTAAGTTCGAAGTGCAATCGTTTATACAAAAATCTATAGAGATTTCCAGTTCACCCCTGAGGGATAACTGACTATACACGTAAAATTGCAGTTTAAAGGTTCTCAGCCCACTTCAACTACTCCGAAATTTTTATTTGATAATGGCACAGCAAGTTAATGTACTTCAACGAGTTTTGACAAAGCGAAATAAATTTATGGCAACCTCTATCGATAACCAAGTGGCAGCACAAGGCCCTCAACCAAGACTCGCAAAGTTCTCAACTGTGGCACGCAAAGTCCTCGACCGAGGCATCGCAAAGCCCTTAACCGAGGTACCACAATGCCCTCAACCAAGGCACGGAAATCCCTCATACGGGGCACCACTAAGCCCTTAACCGAGATACGCAAAGCCCTTAACCGAGGTACCACAAAGCCCTTAACCGAAGTATCACAAAAACCTCTACCGAAGCATCTCAAAGCCCTCAACCAAAGCACGCAAAGTCCTCAACCGAGGCATTCTAAAGCCCTTAACCTAGGCACTAAAAAGCACTTAACCGAGGCAAGGGAAGCCCCAAACCAAGGCACTACAAAGACCTCAACCGAGGTACTGAAAGCCCTCAACCGAGGCACCACAATGCCCTCAACCGAGATACGCAAAGCCCTTAACCGAGGTACCACAAAGCCCACAATCGAGGCACCACAAAGACCTCTACCGAAGCATCTCAAAGCCCTCAACCAAAGCACGCAAAGACCTCAACCGAGGCATCCTAAAGCCCTTAACCTAGGCACTACAAAGCACTTAACCGAGGCAAGGAAAGCCCCAAACCAAGGCACTACAAAGACCTCAACCGAGGCACCACAATGCCCTCAACCGAGATGAGCAAAGCCCTTAACCTAGGCACTACAAAGCCTTCAACCGAGGCACGGAAAGCCCTCAGCCGAGGCGCCACAAAGCCATCAGCCGAGTCATCACAAATCTACCGAAGCATCTCAAAGCCCTCAACCAAAGCACGCAAAGTCCTCAACCGAGGCATTCTAAAGCCCTTAACCTAGGCACTAAAAAGCACTTAACCGAGGCAAGGAAAGCCCCAAACCAAGGCACTACAAAGACCTCAACCGAGGCACTACAAAGCCCTTAACCGAGGCACCACAAAGCCCTTAACCGAGGTACCACAAAGACCTCAACCGAGGCACGAAAAGCCCTCAACCAAAGCACCACACAGCCCTCAACCGAGATGCGCAAAGACCTTTACCGAGGTACCACCAAGCCCTTAACCGAGTCATCGCAAAGCCCACGACGCGAGGCACCACAAAGCCCTTAACCGAGGCATTGCAAAGCCCTCAACCGAGGCACCACAAAGCCCTTAACCGAGGCACCAGTAAGCCCTTAACCGAGGCAGCGCAAATACCTCGGCGCCAGACAACACCACCAACGAACTTGTATTCAAGCCATTCTCCGAACGCATACAAGCCACTCTCAAATATGTACGCCCTGACACCATTTGCCAACTGGGCCGATTTCTCAGCGTTGTAAGTCTCAGCAAATTTCGTGACGATATCACTGAAGAGGGAGTACTGTAGCAAACTGCCAGACATCTACCGATAAACATGTGGCAACCAGCCAGCCTTCTATCTATAACAATTGAAGCCGATGAAGAACTCAATTAGCCATGCTCCCATTTTCGCTTTCGCATAAATTTTGTGATTTTGAGTTAATATTTGTTCCATTTGTGGCAAAACTTGTGTGAATTTATCTCTATCTCTGTCAATAATGGTTCATAAAGTACAAATATTATACATAAGCGACAGCATAGCTACTCCTAACAGCCATAAATTCTGAATCAATAAATTTCGAAAGAAAACATTAAAGCTAAGGTCCCACAGGCAAATAATTTGCGCAAATTTTGGTGCAAATTTAGGCTAAATAGAAATTAACGCCAATTTTTCAGAACTTTAAACTAAAACTATGGTTCCATAAGCAAATAATTACATCAAATATGGCCGAAAAGTTCACTAATTTGGACTATTTTGCCAAATTTTCATCAAAATTTGGGCAAATAATTTGCCTGTGATACCTTAGCTTAACTCTCTTGAAATGATATGACTCCCCTAACTATCACAGATCCTGCTCACATTTGTCTGGCGTTTTAAAAAAAAGCTTTTCCTTACTTATGTCATGGAAATAGTCATTAAATTGAATGTATTTTCGTTGGTAGAGGCAACATGCTCACATTTTACCTAACACTCCTTATGGATTCATCCGAATTCGAGAGGGCCTGCCCTGTGTTGCGGAGGGAGCGTTGACTTGACAATGAGTTTTGTTAATTTTATGAGTTTCGTTGACTTTAGAAAATGCGAATTTGTTGATTTGCAAGGAATTTGAAGCCATGGGGCGGAATAAACAGCTTAATTCAGGGAGTAATTTTTTCTTCAGACAGCCCAAATTTCCTTGAGGCTTGCCTTCCATATTGTTTCCAGCTTAAGGGCTTGGACCCAAAACCTAGGTCATGTAAAATTTTCTTCGCTTGTTGAAAGATTAACACATGTTCGATTTGGGAACGGTTTGTGGCCTTGTTCCTAAAATCAGAGCTCTCACGGAAATTTCTTCTAGTCAAAAACTGTTTAAATTTTCACCTAAAGTTGCAAGAAAATGTTTGGTTCCTACATCAGATGACGAAAGTTAGGCGAATTGATGACTACTGCTCAAAACCAAGAAGAATTCCAAAAGGTCCTTTAAGTCGGATATTCTGAAAAAAATGTTTTTAAACAACTGTTGCTGCAACACTTTTTTGCCTTAAACTGTATTACACACAAACAAAAAATGGAAAAATTTGGCTGGGGCTACCGAATACCGAAAAATATTTAGAACCCAAATAAAACATTTACCCAAAATCAACAAATTCGATACGCACTAAACTAGCTAGATTTGCAGAGGAGGAAAATTAAGTTTGTAAAAAAATGTTGTTTTGGATAGTGAGCTATGTGTTTTATACAGGGGGTTTTTGCCGGCTCTAGGTCAAGGTGTTTGTAAAAAATTATTAAGAAATTACTTCTTTTTTTTTTCTTGTCAAATGCTTTGCTGTCTGTCCCCTTTTGTCGTAAGAATTATTCAACAGCTTATTCCTTTTCTATTTAAACCACTTTCTTCCTGACTTAATGACTGCACTTTAGCAATTACCTAAATTATCACATCAACACATTGATGTGTTGCATTCCACCTACCTCTCCATGGCATAAGCTTCAGTCAATTAAAGTGACGCCGTCATCAAAAGCGTTTACATAATTGTTGTGTGCGTGTACATCCATCTGGCCGGGCATTAAACAGTCAACGACACCTTACCGGTTAATGGCCGTCTAAGCTCCAGTGGCCAACCCATTTGGATTCGGTGGCCGGTTCCGATTCCGATTCCCATTCTTTTTAGATTTAATGAAATGCTCTCAAAAAACAATTACACAATTGTTAACAATTTCCTGCCACCTAATTTAAAATGCACCCCGCATGCCAAAGACTCTCCCCCCCAATTGAAATGCACTGAACGCACACCTGTTATGCATGCCAAGCCACCCATTTCGGAGCCCACAAAATACAATAACATAAACAATGTAATACATTTAACATTTAAGCATAATTTTTGTTGTTTTTAGAGTTATGTAAGTCACCGTTTTGGCATCGATCTTCCATTTCAATTGCGCGCTGTCCAACTGTCAAAAACAAAACCCGAAACGATATCGTAATAACTGCGGCTGTTTGGCATGCAGATCGCCCCAGACCCAGTTATTTGCTGGAAGGGAAGGGGAGGAGGGGCCTTGGGAAAAGGACAAGAAAAAAAAGCTCAATCATAATTGAGCAAATTAAACAAATTTTCAAACAACGCACATCTTTGGCAATTTCATGATTAAGCCAAAAATTATATACAAATTGTGTAGAGTTGATTGATTGGCACAAGCATCGGAGAGAATCACTGTATGAGTTTGATTTCTTCTTGGCTATACAGAGGAGCACACATTTTATTTATAAGAATGTAAAAAATCGACTAATATTGCAAAGGATGATGACTAAAAACCTGGGCAAGTTGTCATTTTTATACTCAGTACCAAAGGCACACGGAGTATATTAAGATTGTGCAGCCAGAAGAAATCATCTCCGACCCTATGAAGTATATATATTCTTGATCAGCCATGTCCGGCCGTCCGTCTGTCCGTTCGTATGAACAAAGAGATCTCAGAGATGGTAAGAGATAGAGGTTTGACATGTATGGGACATATATTTCTTATACTTGCAGGCAGATCAAGTTTATTTTCAATTTTTGCCACGCCCCCGCAATTTGGAAAAAACATCATATCTCCCACAGTTTTGATGATAGATTGTTCGTACCTTCTAGAGATATATTGTAATCAAAATTATTTATCGATTCGATGATAAAGATCGGAGAAACAATACTCAAGTTATGAGCAAAAAACGGCAAGTTAACAACCCTCAACCCACCCCACCCATAACCACAACATTCCGTTCAACAGAGGCAATCTTAGTTAAAGAGAGAGAGAGAGAAAATTAGTGATCAGCGCGTATAACTCGTGAACAAATGCGAACTGCGACATTAAGGGTACAGAGTATGTTATAGTCGGGCTTGACCGACTTTATTTCTTGTTTATACCTTTATCATTTCAAATTAAGTCCATTTATGAATTGAAAAATCTTTACTTTATAGTCTTTAGAATTGTTTGAAAATAACCGCCAAGATGTAAATATATCAATATTTTAGGGTTAAGGTATTTTTAAGACAGACAGAGAAAAATCGTGTAGAGACAACCAGTATAGAGACACTGTAAATAAAATGGACGAGACAGACAGACAGGTAGAAAAAACTGTGTAGAAAACCTTATAAATAGAAAACCGTATGTAAATAAAAACACTCGCTTACAACTTAATGGCTAGAATGCTTAGAAAAAGAATCGTCAGTCACAGCACTAAGTACAAATTGTTCTTAGCCACAGCCAGAGCAATTATGTGCTATGCTGCCCAAGTATGGGGCTTTGGTCAATACGAAGAAGTGGAACGATTCCTCCGTTTTTATATAAAGAGGGTGTTCCACTTGCTTCTATGCTCGCCTAACTATGCTATACACTTGGAAACGGGTCTTCCAACTATGTTTCTCTACACACTGCAACTTCACTTCGATTATATTAGTAAGACTATGCAAATGCCATCCACGCGTCTTCCAAGAATTGTCTCAGAATTTCTATTAGAAGCAAAATCACAGTTTGTCGGAAGGTGGGAAGCCATGGCGTTGGAGCAACATAGAAGACCAAAGCTCATGTAACCATTGGCAGACAAAACTGCTGCAGAGCATAGACAGCACGGAAAGGATTGGCTTTGAATCACCAGCCCGTGAAAGTCAGTCTCGGGACACTTACAGCAAACTGGAGCATAACTTAAATGATAAAAATTATTTCACAATTTAGACGTTGCATCAATATCAGTCATTTTTCGAACGAGAACGGAAGTGCTCAACCTAATGTATATGCCACATATCTCAAACCCCAGTTATTGCACTCTCTGCAACACCGGAGAGAGAGAAGACACCGCCCACTTCTTTTCTCGCTCTCGAACTCAGGGTCCTATACTGGGAAAAAGATACTCTGACCGACCAGGAAATGCTCAAGCTCTTAAACGAAAGTAATTGGCGTTCGCTCACTTCCTACCTTAGAGAGTGCCTGCAGTATCGATGCGATTTTTTAATGGACTATGGAGACATGTAACCCCAGACATCGGAATCGGGGAATCGGAGTTTAGGTAAATGTCACCTACATTTGGCTAACGGCAACATGCCGCAGCTAAAATTTTTTATAATCATTGTAAATCCTTTTAATGTTTGAAACTTTTCGTCACTATAAGATTTTTGTACCTATATATGTATACACGCATTAATGGAAATCAATGAATATAAATTTCAACTACTACTACTAACTACTACAACTTAATGGCTTCTTTAGATATTGAAACATATTAATTTTAAGTTGCTGAGCGCTGAACTGAATTCAGTTTAGCAGGAATTGTATAAAACGCACATATGGTGCGAGTGACTAGCTTCAATTCTAGAAGCTGAATGATTTATTCTTGGACATTGGTTCTCTTTTCAAACATTTTTGTTTTAGACCCGTGCAATGTATTACACAATCTGACATCGTGTGTCATGCTAAGTGCTAACAAATCTGGCCTTCCCTTTTTGGGAGTGCATTATCTTAATCTATTCTTGGGTGTCCCGGCATGCTGTTGTGCTCAAGCAGATAAGTTGCACTGTTCAAATATCTTTAAACTGGAATAATAAGAACCAGAACCGGTCCCTTGAAAGTTTTCAACCATCGCATCGGTTTAATAAATGATTTTGAAAGCTAACAAAACCGAGGTTTCGGCTCGGTTCTGTGGTTCAATGTCAATTTTCAAGCATTACAGATCTAATAAGAAGTTTTTGTGTTTTAGTCATAAATTAAATTAAAGTAAATATAGGTAGTAAAACAATTAAGGGCAGCTATGGCCCATTGCGCCCCTGATGCCCGGCTCGTTAATCATCTCAAAACGCAATTAAATGTAAGTAACAACATAATACATGTACCGCTACTCTGCGACTCGATACACACAAAAACGAGAAGGCCAAGCTAACTTCGTCGGTGCCGAAGTTTTTATACCCTCGCAAAAGCTGTTTTTGAAAAGACAGAGCTTAAGAACGCTTAGATAAAAATCAAAAACTTTTGTAACTAAAATCCATTTTCCGTCAGATGAACATCTGATTTCGACCAAATTTCGCGAATCTTTTTGAAAACATATCAAATTAACAATCGCCAAGTTTAAGAACGATAAAATTGAAAACAAAAAAGTTTTTCTCACTAAGACTCATTTTCCGACCGATAAGTCCTATGGCAGCCTGAAGATATAGTCATCTGATTTCGACCAAATTTTTCAAATTAATCACCGACCTTAAGAACGATTTACTTGAAAAAAAAATTTTTTTTTCACTAAGACCCATTTTCCGACCGATCGGTCCTTTTGCAGCTATAAGATATAGTTATCCGATTTCGACCAAAATTTGCAAATCTGTTTGAAAGCATATAATATTAATAAAGGACCAGTTTGAGGACGCTAACATTGAAACCAAAAAAGTTTTTCTCACTAAGACCCATTTCCCGACCGATCGGTCCTATGACAGCTATAAGATATGGTCATCCGATTTTGACGAAAGTTTGCAAATCAGTTTGAAAGCATATAATATTAATAATGACCGGGTTTGGGAACGCTAACATTAAGAACAAAAAAGTTTTTCTCACTAAGACCCATTTTTTGACCGATGGTTCCTATGGAAGCTATAAGATATAGTCATCCGATCCGGTCGGTTCCGACATATTAGAAGCGTGCAATAAAAATAAGACTCTGTGCAAAATTTCAGCTCGATAGCTTTAAAACTGAGAGACTAGTTTGCGTAGAAACAGACGGACAGACAGACGGACAGACAGACAGACGGACAGACAGACAGACAGACAGACGGACGGACAAAGCTCAATCGACTCAGCTCGTCGCCCTGATCAAGAATATATATAGTTTATAGGGTCGGAAATGAATATTTCTATGCGTTGCAAACTTCTGGGCAAAATTATAATACCCTTTGCAAGGGTATAAAAACAATCTTTTTATACTCTGTACCGAAGGTACATAGAGTATATTAAGTTTGTGCAAAAGTATGTAACAGGGAGAAGGAATCATTTCCGACCCTATAAAGTATATATATTCTTGATCAGCATCAACAGCCGAGTCGATATAGCCATGTCCGTCCGTCCGTCCGTCCGTCCGTCCGTCCGTCCGTCCGTCCGTATGAACGAAGAGATCTCAGAGATGGTAAGAGATAGAGGTTTGACATGTATGGGGCATATATTTCTTATACTTGCAGGCAGATCAAGTTTATTTTCAATTTTTGCCACGCCCCCTCCCGCCCCCGCAATTTAGAAAAAACGTCATATCTCCTACAGTTTTGAAGATAGATCGTTCGAACCTTCTAGAGATACCTTGTAAATAAAATTATTTATCGATTTGCTGAAGGAATGATAAAGATCGGATGAACGATACACAAGTTATGAGCAAAAAACGGCCAATAAACACCCAGCACCACCCCACCCACCACCGCAGCATTCTATTGAACGTCAATCTTAGTGAGAGAGAGAGAGAGAGAGAGAGAGTGAAACTTAGAGATGAGCGCGTATAACTTGTGAGCAAATGCGAGCTGAGACGTTAAGGGTACAGAGTATGTTATAGTCGGGCTTGACCGACTTTCTTTCTTGTTAATCTTGGAGTAAGCCCGGCTCAATGTCGACTTACAGATATTCTACACAATTCAAGCTTTCTGGGATTGGCCCAAGTCTTTCGAACTTGTATCTTTCCAAATGTGCTTAATTCAATCCCCTTCGAGATCACATGTTCATAAATAAGAGAGCGACAAAATTTAGGTAGCATTTTTGATTAGAGAGCGAAAGCGACAAAATTTAAGTAGTATTTTTGACAAGCGATGAGATGCCATTCCATTCGTGTTCAGTGCGTATGGTCGTGGGTTCGAATCCCAGTTGAGCCCATAAATTTTAAATTTCTTTGTTTTTCAGAAGTCTTAAATAAACCAAAACTGGTGTGTGGTCTCTTTGAAGTGTATAAGGATGTCTCATGGAATATGAAGAAGGAAAGGAAGAAGAGAGGTATCTTCCCTGGAATCAAATCAATATTGCATATCGAGCTCAAAGTAATCTCGAACATGATCCTGCTTTGGTCGGTTGTGTCTCTCACACCCCCACCCCAAATATTTTTTTTAAGTTTTTTATTTTGAGAATTATTCGTACTTGGATCAAGTACTGAAACTCTTGAATCAAGAATTATTCATACTTGGATCAAGAGCTGAAAGACTTGAATCAGGAATGTCGGGATCATAAGTTCACTCTTGTATCAAGAATATCGCACTTGGATCAAGAATTTTCACTCTACCATACTTTTGAGAACGAATGCTCTTGATTCAAGAGTGAAATTTTCTATTTTTTCTCTGAATGTAGTTTTCGATTTCGGTTTCCGTGCCTATTTTACATTTGAATAATTTATCAAAAATTTCGTATTTCCGAACAAATGTTAAGACTTTTGAAATATTATATAACCGTCGCTAAAACTACCAAAACCTGGATAGCCTAAGAGGACAAGGGGAAGCTTTTTTTCAACCTAGATTCGGACATTGAATTAGTTTTTATTTATCAGCCTAAAACCATTTTCGAAGTGCCTGATTTCGGACCGGCTTGTGGCCTTGTTCCTAAAATCTGAAGTGTCACGGATATCTCTTCTGGTCGAAAACTGCTATTTAAATTGTATAAAGTGGCAAAAAAATGTTTCTTTACTTAATCAGATGACGAAAGCTAGAAGAATTAAAGCCTACTCCTGAAAACCAAAAATTATACAGAAGGTCCTTCGAGCCGGATATTGTGAAAACAATGTTTTCCCAAAAGAAAAACTTGTTGTTACCGCTATGAGCACTTATTATTAAGGGCCAAAAGCTTTCAAATTGAAGTATAAGGGGTCAATAAACACATTTTAGCTCACTTTGAATTCTACGAGTACGCTTAACAAATTGTTTGACCTAAGTGTGGTGAGAAGTTCTGCCTGAGATGTTTCAGCTTTTCCACTAAATCAAACCGCTTAAAAGCCATTAATGATATGAACTGAATCGATTTTATTTGCAGTTTTCGGTAGGTACACTGATTTGGAGCGCAATTCTACTCACGAGCACAATTTAGCGGTTTGGTTCAGAATTTGTTGGCATCTCTCACCAAAAAAGTTTTAAAATGAAGAGAATTGGTTTTGATAACAACCAAATTTGGTATAGATCAAGTTTTTTTTGATTGATTATCTCCCACAATTTGACAGAAATCAAAACTCGAATTGCACACTTACATGTATATATTCATATTCTATAATCTGACCAAAATCGATTGATATGTACTTAGCGAAAATACACTAAGAATGAAAGTAGAGAGACAAAAAATCGATTAATTCGTGAATTGGTAAGCATTTTGATCTTGAAACTAAGCTACATTCGTTCTCAATTTGGCGGGGAGTGAACATTAATGGAGAGAGTAGGCAACGTTGTAGAGTAAAGCGTTCAAAAAGGGTATCAAAAGTTCGTGCAAGTCCAATGGAGATCCGAATATTAAATGCTCTGCTTCATGGTTTTCCAAGAAGAGAGGGCGAAGATGTGACTATCTCTCTCTCTCTAACACACACTAATGTATGACTTCGGCAAGCAATCGGTGTGAATTGCCGCGAGTGTTCGGCCCCCAGGGGACCTGGCTGGCTGCAACTCTGCTCAGTTGTTCTATAGAAAACAACAACTAAAGATTCTTCAGTCTAAAATCGCTTAGAATGGAATTTTCTCCATCACATTTCCACTTTCCCCCATTCCCATGAAAGTGACATTTTTACAAACACCAAACATTCTACAAAGTCATCGCCGACCCGGCGACCTAACCCAACCCAAAAGCAAATTTTGCCGATTCATGTGAAACTTCTTCTTTATGTACTTTGTTGTCCATTTCCCAGCACTTACCATTTTCACTCTATGCACGATAATAAATGCATAAAAATTTCCGAGAATCACTTGAGTGCCCAGTTCCCCAGTTCCTTTGCGCCGGCTTATCCAGTTGAGGGCAGGTACTGTGATTGATCGTAATAATCCAGGTAGGCAGAAAACGTTAATTTGAATTCCTTAGAATTTTATGTGTATCACTCAATTGCACTCAACAAAAACAACAAAAAAAATTAAACTTCTATTATTTTTTTGTGGGATTCTTTGGTGGCAAATTTTTGCACAGACTTTTTGTTGCTTTTCACTTTTGTTTTCAACAAACGGCAGCTGCGGCACGGGATGCGAAGGCTTTTCCGTATATCTTGAATCTCGAACCGTAACTGTAGACTGCACATGCGCACAGGCGCACACAAACTGAACGCTGCGCGTGGAAAATGCGGCAGGTAAGGCCAACAGCAAACGCTGCGCAGAGAAAATAGACAAAACAAACAACAGAGAGTGGCGGCGGCACAGTGGGAGAGAGAGAGCGAGAGAGTTGCAGTCCACGATCTACTGAGCTACGTGAGGGCTAGCGGGCGGCTTTGGCTCAAAGGCAACATGCAAAATGTTGCAAATATCCCAGCACACGAATACGAATTAAAGAAGAGGCAACAAGACGACGACGGCATCCTTGCCACATCGGCTTTGGGTCAGGTCAGCGTCAGTTGAAGCCAACTATTGGGAATATTGGAATGATTTCACAAGAGAATTGAAGAAAAATGCAGTCAATATTTCCCAACCGGCACTCGTGTGAGAGTGCAAACTGAAGCAAAGAGAACAAATGAGAGTGATGAACAAAAAGAAAACAAATGTGAGCCACTGAATAACTGGACCAAAAAGGAGCAAGTGCATAAGCAGCGCAGACACTACGTTCTCACAGGTTACCTTAATGTGGATAGGGTAAATCGAAGAGCGGCCAAAACAAATAGAGGAAAACTAACTTGGGCTCAACCAAAGCTGATATACCCTTGCCGCTTGTTTATTCTTAGCCGAGTTATATCCCAAATTCAGCAATAGATGGCGCCACTACTCTAACCATTTGCTTACCAGTTTGTTATATGGCAGCTATACGATATATTCATCAGATTTGGATCAAACTCGTCAAAATGATGTGGAAACCGATAATATTCACAACTGGAAGGTATAAAGACGCTACCATTGAAAACAAAAAAGGTTTTTCTCACTAAAACTACTTTTTCGACCGTACGTTCCTATGGCAGCTATATGCTATAGTCATCCGATTTGGATCATACTTGGCAGAATTGTGTGCTAGCATATAATATTGATCAAGAACAAGTTTGGGAGCGATAGCATTGAAAACAAAAAAGTTTTTTCTACTAAGACTAGTTTTCAGAAATATCTTTTGTATGGCAGCTATACGATATAGTTGCCCGATTTTTATAAAACTTGGTGGAATTATGTGAAAGCATAGAAAACTTATATTTACGAGCTTTGGGGACGTGTGCATTGAAAACAAAAAAGTTTTTCTCACTAAAACTACTTTTTCGACCGTTCGTTCCTATGGCAGCTATATGCTATAGTCATCCGATTTGGATCATACTTAAAAGAATTATGTGAAAGCATATAATATTGATCAAGAACGAGTTTGGGAGCGATAGCATTGAAAACAAAAAAGTTTTTTCTACTAAGACTAGTTTTCAGAAATATCTTTTGTATGGCAGCTATACGATATAGTTGCCCGATTTTTATAAAACTTGGTGGAACTATGTGAAAGCATAGAAAACTTATATTTACGAGCTTTGGGGACGTTTGCATTGAAAACAAAAAAGGTTTTCTTACTAGAACTACTTTTTCGACCGTACGTTCCTATGGCAGCTATATGCTATAGTCATCCGATTTGGATCATACTTAAAAGAGTTATGTGAAAGCATATAATATTGATCAAGAACGAGTTTGGGAGCGATAGCATTGAAAACAAAAAAGTTTTTCCTACTAAGACTATTTTTCAGAAATATCTTTTGTATGGCAGCTATACGATATAGTTGCCCGATTTTTATAAAACTTGGTGGAACTATGTGAAAGCATAGAAAACTTATATTTACGAGCTTTGGGGACGTTTGCATTGAAAACAAAAAACTTTTTCTCACTAAAACTACTTTTTCGACCGTTCGTTTCTATGGCAGCTATATGCTATAGTCATCCGATTTGGATCATACTTGGCAGAATTGTGTGCTAGCATATAATATTGATCAAGAACAAGTTTGGGAGCGATAGCATTGAAAACAAAAAAGTTTTTTCTACTAAGACTAGTTTTCAGAAATATCTTTTGTATGGCAGCTATACGATATAGTTGCCCGATTTTTATAAAACTTGGTGGAACTATGTGAAAGCATAGAAAACTTATATTTACGAGCTTTGGGGACGTTTGCATTGAAAACAAAAAAGGTTTTCTTACTAGAACTACTTTTTCGACCGTACGTTCCTATGGCAGCTATATGCTATAGTCATCCGATTTGGATCATACTTAAAAGAGTTATGTGAAAGCATATAATATTGATCAAGAACGAGTTTGGGAGCGATAGCATTGAAAACAAAAAAGTTTTTCCTACTAAGACTATTTTTCAGAAATATCTTTTGTATGGCAGCTATACTATATAGTTGTCCGATTTTAATAAAACTTGGTGGAATTATGTGAAAGCATAGAAAACTTATATTTACGAGCTTTGGGGACGTTTGCATTGAAAACAAAAAACTTTTTCTCACTAAAACTACTTTTTCGACCGTTCGTTTCTATGGCAGCTATATGCTATAGTCATCTGATTTGAATCATACTTAAAAGAATTATGTGAAAGCATATAATATTGATCAAGAACGAGTTTGGGAGCGATAGCATTGAAAACAAAAAAGTTTTTTCTACTAAGACTAGTTTTCAGAAATATCTTTTGTATGGCAGCTATACGATATAGTTGCCCGATTTTTATAAAACTTGGTGGAACTATGTGAAAGCATAGAAAACTTATATTTACGAGCTTTGGGGACGTTTGCATTGAAAACAAAAAAGGTTTTCTTACTAGAACTACTTTTTTGACCGTTAGTTCCTATGGCAGCTATATGTTATAGTCATCCGATTTGGATCATACTTGGCAGAATTGTGTGCTAGCATATAATATTGATCAAGAACAAGTTTGGGACCGATAGCATTGAAAACAAAAAAGTTTTTTCTACTAAGACTAGTTTTCAGAAATATCTTTTGTATGGCAGCTATACGATATAGTTGCCCGATTTTTATAAAACTTGGTGGAATTATGTGAAAGCATAGAAAACTTATATTTACGAGCTTTGGGGACGTTTGCATTGAAAACAAAAAAGTTTTTCTTACTAGAACTACTCTTTTGAGCGATCGTTTCTATGGCAGCTATATGCTATAGTCCACCGATTTGGATCAAACATGCCAGAATTATGTGCAAGCATATAATTTTAATCAATAACATGCTTGGGAGCGATAGACTTTTCTTCAGACCTGTCTTTTGTATGGCAGCTATACTTTATAGTTGAACGATTTTCATCAATCTTGGTGGAATTATGTGAAAGCATAGAAAACTTATAACTACGACGTTTGGATACGTTTGCATTGAAAACAAAAAAGTCTTTCTCACTAGAGCTAGTTTCTTTAACGATCTCACGCAAAGTTTGGTCAAAATATATAGCTTATGTGGTCGGAGATGCTTTCTTCTATGTGTTACAATCATCTTGACAATTATATATACCCTCTGCATGGGTATAATTAAATACTCTACAAAGTCAAAAAAAAAGTGTTTGTTGTATATATTATATATAACACTTTTATTAGATTTTCCATTTAATATGGATCCCCGGCCACTGCGGAATCACTGGCAATGAATCCGCTGACAAAGCCGCTAAAGAATGCTTCTCCCTCCCGCTCACTTTTCATAACAACTTTAATATCACCGACATGCTCAAATATATTAAAACCCACTTTAAATCCGAACAAGCTCGACTTTTTAACAACACCAACTCACATTACAAATCCTTCAATAAAATCAAAAATACCATTTACGACTACGGCCAACTACAGTCAAATATAACTATCCACCGTCGAATATTCTCCAAAATAATTCGCCTTCGCTTAGGACACACCAACCTCACGCACAGCTATCTATTCAGCCAACCACCCATAACCCCAACGTGCAGCTTCTGCAACAACTCACTATCAACACTCCAACACATACTTGTCGACTGTCCCCACCTCCAACCCCACAGATCTATGTTCCCAACAAACAATAATCCCTTAAAAGCAATTTTTGATCCCAACATCCACAACATAAATGCAATAGTCCAATTCCTCCAAAATACAAACTTAATTAACTTACTATAAATTCTTTCCTTCAATTCACCTTCTCTCTACCACTATCCACACCCTTTATAATTATAAGTACTAGTATTTAATTTGTAAATAATATATATTCACTTATTGATAAAAAAATTAAACCAAATGATGTAAAAATTAAGCTTAAGGCCGTGAAGCTATAGCTTTAAACCCTGTTCGCCTGCAATTTTACACTGCCCTCGAACATAATATAAATAAATAAATAAATAAATAGATTTTCCATATTGTAGTCTTTTGAATGTATGTATATATTAAACTCAAAGCCATATCTGGGGTAGTCACATCTGGGGTAGTCACATCTGGGGTAGTCAAATCTGCGGTAGTCACATCTGGGGTAGTCATATCTGGTGTATTCGTCAGCGTATTGGCAATAGTGTGGACCGGCATAGCATTACGTTGCAATGTAAAAGTATCATTTGATTTATCCTCGACATCCGTTATTTTATCAATACGTTCATGTTCAAATTCTTCAAGTTCTTCACGTAAGCTATGCAACATGGGTGGTAAATAGCTGGAAAGACAAAAAGGATAATGGTGTAGGTAGTCGAATTGGCGTATAATGCTAACCTTTTAAATTCAGCTGATTAAGCCGCTTAGCGCGCTTATCGATGGCCAGGGTTGCCAAGTATAAGTATTTACATTTGTTTTTTTGTTAAATTAAATAGAATAAACTATTTACACTTTTAACTTCTTTAACAGCAACACCTCGGGCAAGTAAATTCCGGCCATTTTTGCCTCAATAAAGGGCTCATTCAAAAACTTCATTGTCTCCGCCGTAGTATTGAAATCAGTCTTATTAAAATGCACTGCCTTGCGATCTGGCGTAAAGGCCAGATTATAATGCCGACACAGCTTGAATAACGTATCGTTGGTGTCAATTAGCAAAAGACGCAACAAGTATGAGACCGGCACTGTCAACTGTTTGTTGTTGTAGGCATGCGTAAACACTAGAAGCAAACGTCTTCGAATCATTTGCAATTTGGTGGCAGACATCAAGGCACACATAATGTGCGGTAATTTAGGCAAACCCATGAGCACTCGATAGAGATTACCCTGTTGGTAGGCCAGACAAATGTCAAAAGACAGCTTAAAAGTGGGATCTCCACGTATGCGGGTGGGTAGGCTTAGGGCGCGTGCCAAAGGTTCCAAGGCCCCCAAATTGTAAACTTGATACAAGGACTCTATAAAGCATCTACGCTCTATTTGACGTATAGTGAGCGAGTCTGCATCCGTTTCGTCCAACTCCTCGTAACAGCAAAGTACTCCGTTCAGGCACTCCTGCAGATGTTGATCACATATTTTGGCATCGAATTTGTCTATAGGCTCGCCGTTCAATCGAAAACGGCTATATGCCAGAAACATAATAATGGACTCTAAAATGGGTATGGTTCGCCGAGCATCAAACATTTGTATGACAATTTCTCGACGTATGGCACGCAGGCGATCGAAAATGTAATCATAAACCAGATGAAAGGGCTTGCGTGTGTCCATAAAAATGTCTTTCAGCAGGTATTCGAGAGTTTGGATTAGACAGGCTTCTGTACGCAAATCCTTCGCTTTGGGCATTTTAACATCAGCTGCAGAGCGTGTAAACTCCTTAACCAGGACTCCCGGCACATTTTCCTCACCATTTTTGTATTCGAAAAAGTTCAACAGTCTCTCACGTGTACGCATTTTGGCTTCGTCCGGAGGACAAAAACTATCACAGGTGCCACGAATTTGAGCCATTTCCAAAAAATAAACAAATAAACAAATAAAGTAAGCACAAAAAGCAAGGATGACTACGTTTAAGGGGAGAATACTCGAAATAAATAAAATAAAATTGAATAAAACTAGCGAAACGAAATCATCTCTTTTAAGTCTTATGAAATTGTCTCGTATAAGTAGACGTCGTCAGTAGTACACTTGACTCGCTTCAAAGTGTATAACAACAACAAAATTCATGCGAATTGGCGTCAACTCGCTACGTCTGCTTGTACAGCAAATGCAAATTGGCTCGCTTCGAAGCGAACTAAAACAGCAAAATCCATTCGTGTCGGCGGGACAGACGGACATGGCTACATGCTTATCAAGAATATATAGTATGTACTCTATGTACTTTGTACTTGTATCAAGTACAAACGGTGTGAATAGTTCGGTAGTACAAAAATACTTAAAATACTTCGTACTTGAAACAAGTACAAAAGGCTTGAAACAATCCTAAATGTTCATTTCAAGTACGGCCCCTATTTAAAAATCAGAAAATCTTCCATCGAGATTGAAGTTAGTACGAAATTCTAATAAATTAGCAAATCGAAACCGATACTAATACAGTTGGGTACACACGCACACACAAATTCTTCTATCAACTTGTGGGTTTTTGCCTTGGAATTCCCTACCAGTTAAAGCACTCCCGACATAAGAAGGCATCTACTGAAATGCAGTCGATGGCTCAATCCTATTGAACTTTGAACCGGGAGGTTCGTATGAAACATCCATTCTTAAGGTGCAAGAACACTCCCCCTACAGTAGCTACGGCACCAATAGGATGCCTGTTCCATGGCTCACCCTTTCCTAGCAGAGTGGGGCCAACCAGGAAATTATCTAAAAGAATTGCAAAATGTCAAATTCCTTCAATAACGTTTGATGAGCATTTCATGTCAAGTTACTCAACTTCTCGCATTATGTTTTTACTGGTTAGAGCTGACTGCATAACCTTTTTAATGGCCTACTCCCCCCGCTCAATCCCCCTGCCCCACCATTATCTCATTTGCAATGACAACATTTAGCATCATTTCCTCCCTCTCTCTCTCACTCTACTTGCCAACTAATTTAAGGCAAGATGTAAAACGTGTTAATGTGCCAATTATGTAACAAGTATAAGTCTGGTAACATTCAAATAAAGATACAATTGTATCTGGTCATTTATCTTGTATACTTGCAAGGGGGGCGCCCTTCCAAAAACAAAAATAAAAAGAGAAAAGTTTGCTTTTTTTTCGGATGGGTCAACAACAAACAGCCGAAATCCACAGTTGAAGCTAGATAATGGCCACAGATATATGACCGTTTAGGGCCAAATGGCAGACTTCGCAGAGTGGGTAGGTACGTACGCACGTAGCTAGTCTCGTTTATCATCACATCATCAAAAAGAAGGCAGAGCTTAGGCTACGTGTCTGGACTGCGTCCAAATGCAAAAATACCAAGCCGGTCGCTTTAATTGTCGCCGCTGCCGCTGCCGCTGCCGCCGCCGCTGCTAAAATAATTTTAACGAGTTACGCGCATGCGCAATTGTCCAACCAAGCGATGTCCCCCATCAGACTGACAGAAGAGGACCGCTGTTTCACTCTGGTTTTATGCAACTATTTGGCAAAGACTTTCACTCATTTGAGAATTCATTGAATTGTGGCCAGCGTGCGATTGACTTACACGCTGCATGCAGATTGCCGCAAGCGGAAGTCCAAGCAGATCACAATAAGAAAAACAAAAAAAAGCACCCAAAGCAATGGGGAGATGGCTTATGTGGATTATCTGGCGATGCTGCCAGAACCTGGCTAAATTAACCTCATAAGTTCGGACTATAAACACCGAAGTTATGCTCTAAATCATTTTGTCCCCCCCGTTTTGGCATAGCGAAATGGCATCCGAAGTGTAAGAATGCCTAAAGCTCATTGAAGACTCTGTTCTATGAATTCAAAGCCATGTTTCAAGCTGCTCACCATTTCTATTCTGAATCGAGCACTAAAGTGGCAGCGACTGCTACACGAATCATAAACGAATTACACTTAAAAAGGACTACACACAGCAATCTGGTCTGTGCGAGTCTTCAGCGTGCTTGAACCTAACACACTTAATATTAAGCACCCGTGCAAGCGGTCTCAATGCGAGTTCCGGCTTCTGTTGGCGTCACCCATCACGAATTCCCAGTACGAACGCTTGCCTGAAAGACAAGTCCAGTTGCCTTGCCTTCGCTTCAAGGAGCTGTGACCCTTTTTCTTTATCGAGAAGCTTCCATAACCATGACAACAGCCTTCAGCTGACGATCCATACGGCCATCGAAGCCATTGAACCTGAGATTGAGTAAATGAGTCAGGAGCAAGAGCCTGAATTTGACTAAAAGATGGAGCAACAGTCTAAATTTCAGCTTCAGTTTAGGTGAAAGAATGACCTAGAGCCTGAGTTTGAGTAAAAGAAGGAGCAAGAGCCTAAGTTTGACCAGGCGCCTGAGTTTGAGTAAAATAATGCGCAAGAGCCTGGGTTTGAGTAAAAGAATGCGCAAGAGCCTGAGTTTGAGCTTCAGTTTAGGTGAAAGAATGAGCAAGAGCCTGAGTTTGAGTCAAAGAATGAGCAAGAGCCTGAGTTTGAGTTTCAGTTTAGGTGAAAGAATGAACAAGAGGGTTCACTTTAGGTGAAAGAATGAACAGAGCCTGAGTTTGAGTAAAAGAAGAAACAAGAGTCCCAGTTTGAGAAAACAAAAAGGAGAAAGAGCATAAGTTAATGCTTTAGTTTAGGTAAAGGAATGAGCAAGAGCCTGAGTTTGAGTAAAAAAATGAGAAAGAGCCTGAGTTTGAGCTTCAGTTGAGGAGAAAGAATGAGTAAGAGCCTAAGATTGAGTAAAAAATAGGTGCAAGAGCATGAGTTTAAGCTCCAGTTTAGGTAAAAGAATGAACAAGAGGGTTCACTTTAGGTGAAAGAATAAAAAGGAGCCTGAGTTTGAGTAAAAGAATGAGCAAGAGCCCCAGTTTGAGTAAACAAAACGGAGCAAGAGCATAAGCTTAAGCTTTAGTTTAGGTAAAAAAATGAGCCAGAGCCTGAGTTTGAGTAAAATAATGAGCAAGAGCCTTAGTTTGAGTAAAATAATGAGCAAGAACATGAGTTTAAGTTTTAGTTTAGGAAAAAGAATGAGCAAGAGCCTAATTTTGAGTAAAATAATGAGCAAGAGCCAGAGTTTGAGCTAAAGTTTGCGAGAAAGAATGATCAAGAGCCTGAGTTTGAGTAAAAGAAGAAGCAAGAGCCCCAGTTTGAGTAAACAAAAAGGAGCAAGAGCATAAGTTTAAGCTTTAGTTTAGGTAAAAGAATGAGCAAGAGCCTGAGTTTGAGTAAAATAATGCGCAAGAGCATGAGTTTGAGTAAAAGAATGAGAAAGAGCCTGAGTTTGAGCTTCAGTTTAGGTGAAAGAATGAGCAAGAGCCTGAATTTGTGTAAAAGAATGAGCAACAGCCTTAGTTTGAGTAAAACAATGTGCAAGAGCATGAGTTTAAGTTTTAGTTTAGGAAAAAGAATGACCAAGAGCCTGAGTTTGAGTAAAAGAATGAGCTGGGGCCTGAGTTTGAGCTCCAGTTTAGGAGAAAGAATGAACAAGAGCCTGAGTTTGAGTAAAAGAAGATGCAAGAGCCCCAGTTTGAGTAATCAAAAAGGAGCAAGAGCATAAGTTTAAGCTTTAGTTTAGGTAAAGGAATGAGCAAGAGCCTGAGTTTGAGTAAAATAAGGAGCAAGAGCCAGAGTTTGAGTAAAAGAATGAGAAAGAGCCTGAGTTTGAGCTTCAGTTTAGGTGAAAGAATGAGCAAGAGCCTGAATTTGTGTAAAAGATTGAGCAACAGCCTTAGTTTGAGTAAAATAATGAGCAAGAGCATGAGTTTAAGTTTTAGTTTAGGAAAAAGAATGACCAAGAGCCAGAGTTTGAGTAAAATAATGAGCAAGAGTCTGAGTTTGAGTAAAAGAATGAGCAAGAGCCTGAGTTTGAGTAAAATAATGCGCAAGAGCATGAGTTTGAGTAAAAGAATGAGAAAGAGCCTGAGTTTGAGCTTCAGTTTAGGTGAAAGAATGAGCAAGAGCCTGAATTTGTGTAAAAGAATGAGCAACAGCCTTAGTTTGAGTAAAACAATGTGCAAGAGCATGAGTTTAAGTTTTAGTTTAGGAAAAAGAATGACCAAGAGCCTGAGTTTGAGTAAAAGAATGAGCTGGGGCCTGAGTTTGAGCTCCAGTTTAGGAGAAAGAATGAACAAGAGCCTGAGTTTGAGTAAAAGAAGATGCAAGAGCCCCAGTTTGAGTAATCAAAAAGGAGCAAGAGCATAAGTTTAAGCTTTAGTTTAGGTAAAGGAATGAGCAAGAGCCTGAGTTTGAGTAAAATAAGGAGCAAGAGCCAGAGTTTGAGTAAAAGAATGAGAAAGAGCCTGAGTTTGAGCTTCAGTTTAGGTGAAAGAATGAGCAAGAGCCTGAATTTGTGTAAAAGATTGAGCAACAGCCTTAGTTTGAGTAAAATAATGAGCAAGAGCATGAGTTTAAGTTTTAGTTTAGGAAAAAGAATGACCAAGAGCCAGAGTTTGAGTAAAATAATGAGCAAGAGTCTGAGTTTGAGTAAAAGAATGAGCAAGAGCCTGAGTTTGAGCTTCAGTTTAGGTGAAAGAATGAGCAAGAGCCTGAGTTTGAGTAAAATAAGGAGCAAGAGCCTGAGTTTGAGTAAAAGAATGAGAAAGAGCCTGAGTTTGAGCTTCAGTTTAGGTGAAAGAATGAGCAAGAGCCTGAATTTGTGTAAAAGAATGAGCAACAGCCTTAGTTTGAGTAAAACAATGAGCAAGAGCATGAGTTTAAGTTTTAGTTTAGGAAAAAGAATGACCAAGAGCCAGAGTTTGAGTAAAAGAATGAGCAAGGGCCCGAGTTTGAGCTCCAGTTTAGGAGAAAGAATGAACAAGAGCCTGAGTTTGAGTAAAAGAAGATGCAAGAGCCCCAGTTTGAGTAAACAAAAAGGAGCAAGAGCATAAGTTTAAGTTTTAGTTTAGGTAAAGGAATGAGCAAGAGCCTGAGTTTGAGTAAAATAAGGAGCAAGAGCCAGAGTTTGAGTAAAAGAATGAGAAAGAGCCTGAGTTTAAGCTTCAGTTTAAATGAAAAAATGAGCAAGAGCCTGAATTTGTGTAAAAGAATGAGCAACAGCCTTAGTTTGAGTAAAACAATGAGCAAGAGCATGAGATTAAGTTTTAGTTTAGGAAAAAGAATGACCAAAAGCCAGAGTTTGAGTAAAAGAATGAGAAAGAGCCTTAGTTTGAGTAAAACAATGAGCAAGAGCCTGAGTTTGAGCTCCAGTTTAGGTAAAAGAATGACCAAGAGCCAGAGTTTGAGTAAAAGAATGAGCAAGGGCCCGAGTTTGAGCTCCAGTTTAGGAGAAAGAATGAACAAGAGCCTGAGTTTGAGTAAAAGAAGATGCAAGAGCCCCAGTTTGAGTAAACAAAAAGGAGCAAGAGCATAAGTTTAAGCTTTAGTTTAGGTAAAGGAATGAGCAAGAGCCTGAGTTTGAGTAAAATAAGGAGCAAGAGCCAGAGTTTGAGTAAAAGAATGAGAAAGAGCCTGAGTTTAAGCTTCAGTTTAGGTGAAAAAATGAGCAAGAGCCTGAATTTGTGTAAAAGAATGAGCAACAGCCTTAGTTTGAGTAAAACAATGAGCAAGAGCATAAGTTTAAGCTTTAGTTTAGGTAAAAGAATGACCAAGAGCCTGAGTTTGAGTAAAAGAATGAGCAAGGGCCCGAGTTTGAGCTCCAGTTTAGGAGAAAGAATGAACAAGAGCCTGAGTTTGAGTAAAAGAAGATGCAAGAGCCCCAGTTTGAGTAAACAAAAAGGAGCAAGAGCATAAGTTTAAGCTTTAGTTTAGGTAAAGGAATGAGCAAGAGCCTGAGTTTGAGTAAAATAAGGAGCAAGAGCCAGAGTTTGAGTAAAAGAATGAGAAAGAGCCTTAGTTTGAGTAAAACAATGAGCAAGAGCCTGAGTTTGAGCTCCAGTTTAGGTAAAAGAATGACCAAGAGCCTGAGTTTGAGTAAAAGAATGAGCAAGGGCCCGAGTTTGAGCTCCAGTTTAGGAGAAAGAATGAACAAGAGCCTGAGTTTGAGTAAAAGAAGATGCAAGAGCCCCAGTTTGAGTAATCAAAAAGGAGCAAGAGCATAAGTTTAAGCTTTAGTTTAGGTAAAGGAATGAGCAAGAGCCTGAGTTTGAGTAAAATAAGGAGCAAGAGCCAGAGTTTGAGTAAAAGAATGAGCAAGAGCCTTAGTTTGAGTAAAATAATGAGCAAGAGCATGAGTTTAAGTTTTAGTTTAGGAAAAAGAATGACCAAAAGCCAGAGTTTGAGTAAAAGAATGAGAAAGAGCCTTAGTTTGAGTAAAACAATGAGCAAGAGCCTGAGTTTGAGCTCCAGTTTAGGTAAAAGAATGACCAAGAGCCTGAGTTTGAGTAAAAGAATGAGCAAGGGCCCGAGTTTGAGCTCCAGTTTAGGAGAAAGAATGAACAAGAGCCTGAGTTTGAGTAAAAGAAGATGCAAGAGCCCCAGTTTGAGTAATCAAAAAGGAGCAAGAGCATAAGTTTAAGCTTTAGTTTAGGTAAAGGAATGAGCAAGAGCCTGAGTTTGAGTAAAATAAGGAGCAAGAGCCAGAGTTTGAGTAAAAGAATGAGAAAGAGCCTTAGTTTGAGTAAAACAATGAGCAAGAGCCTGAGTTTGAGCTCCAGTTTAGGTAAAAGAATGACCAAGAGCCTGAGTTTGAGTAAAAGAATGAGCAAGGGCCCGAGTTTGAGCTCCAGTTTAGGAGAAAGAATGAACAAGAGCCTGAGTTTGAGTAAAAGAAGATGCAAGAGCCCCAGTTTGAGTAATCAAAAAGGAGCAAGAGCATAAGTTTAAGCTTTAGTTTAGGTAAAGGAATGAGCAAGAGCCTGAGTTTGAGTAAAATAAGGAGCAAGAGCCAGAGTTTGAGTAAAAGAATGAGAAAGAGCCTTAGTTTGAGTAAAACAATGAGCAAGAGCCTGAGTTTGAGCTCCAGTTTAGGTAAAAGAATGACCAAGAGCCTGAGTTTGAGTAAAAGAATGAGCAAGGGCCCGAGTTTGAGCTCCAGTTTAGGAGAAAGAATGAACAAGAGCCTGAGTTTGAGTAAAAGAAGATGCAAGAGCCCCAGTTTGAGTAAACAAAAAGGAGCAAGAGCATAAGTTTAAGCTTTAGTTTAGGTAAAGGAATGAGCAAGAGCCTGAGTTTGAGTAAAATAAGGAGCAAGAGCCAGAGTTTGAGTAAAAGAATGAGAAAGAGCCTTAGTTTGAGTAAAACAATGAGCAAGAGCCTGAGTTTGAGCTCCAGTTTAGGTAAAAGAATGACCAAGAGCCTGAGTTTGAGTAAAAGAATGAGCAAGGGCCCGAGTTTGAGCTCCAGTTTAGGAGAAAGAATGAACAAGAGCCTGAGTTTGAGTAAAAGAAGATGCAAGAGCCCCAGTTTGAGTAATCAAAAAGGAGCAAGAGCATAAGTTTAAGCTTTAGTTTAGGTAAAGGAATGAGCAAGAGCCTGAGTTTGAGTAAAATAAGGAGCAAGAGCCAGAGTTTGAGTAAAAGAATGAGAAAGAGCCTTAGTTTGAGTAAAACAATGAGCAAGAGCCTGAGTTTGAGCTCCAGTTTAGGTAAAAGAATGACCAAGAGCCTGAGTTTGAGTAAAAGAATGAGCAAGGGCCCGAGTTTGAGCTCCAGTTTAGGAGAAAGAATGAACAAGAGCCTGAGTTTGAGTAAAAGAAGATGCAAGAGCCCCAGTTTGAGTAATCAAAAAGGAGCAAGAGCATAAGTTTAAGCTTTAGTTTAGGTAAAGGAATGAGCAAGAGCCTGAGTTTGAGTAAAATAAGGAGCAAGAGCCAGAGTTTGAGTAAAAGAATGAGAAAGAGCCTTAGTTTGAGTAAAACAATGAGCAAGAGCCTGAGTTTGAGCTCCAGTTTAGGTAAAAGAATGACCAAGAGCCTGAGTTTGAGTAAAAGAATGAGCAAGGGCCCGAGTTTGAGCTCCAGTTTAGGAGAAAGAATGAACAAGAGCCTGAGTTTGAGTAAAAGAAGATGCAAGAGCCCCAGTTTGAGTAAACAAAAAGGAGCAAGAGCATAAGTTTAAGCTTTAGTTTAGGTAAAGGAATGAGCAAGAGCCTGAGTTTGAGTAAAATAAGGAGCAAGAGCCAGAGTTTGAGTAAAAGAATGAGAAAGAGCCTTAGTTTGAGTAAAACAATGAGCAAGAGCCTGAGTTTGAGCTCCAGTTTAGGTAAAAGAATGACCAAGAGCCTGAGTTTGAGTAAAAGAATGAGCAAGGGCCCGAGTTTGAGCTCCAGTTTAGGAGAAAGAATGAACAAGAGCCTGAGTTTGAGTAAAAGAAGATGCAAGAGCCCCAGTTTGAGTAAACAAAAAGGAGCAAGAGCATAAGTTTAAGCTTTAGTTTAGGTAAAGGAATGAGCAAGAGCCTGAGTTTGAGTAAAATAAGGAGCAAGAGCCAGAGTTTGAGTAAAAGAATGAGAAAGAGCCTTAGTTTGAGTAAAACAATGAGCAAGAGCCTGAGTTTGAGCTCCAGTTTAGGTAAAAGAATGACCAAGAGCCTGAGTTTGAGTAAAAGAATGAGCAAGGGCCCGAGTTTGAGCTCCAGTTTAGGAGAAAGAATGAACAAGAGCCTGAGTTTGAGTAAAAGAAGATGCAAGAGCCCCAGTTTGAGTAATCAAAAAGGAGCAAGAGCATAAGTTTAAGCTTTAGTTTAGGTAAAGGAATGAGCAAGAGCCTGAGTTTGAGTAAAATAAGGAGCAAGAGCCAGAGTTTGAGTAAAAGAATGAGAAAGAGCCTGAGTTTAAGCTTCAGTTTAAATGAAAAAATGAGCAAGAGCCTGAATTTGTGTAAAAGAATGAGCAAGAGCCTTAGTTTGAGTAAAATAATGAGCAAGAGCATGAGTTTAAGTTTTAGTTTAGGAAAAAGAATAAGCAAGAGCCTAATTTTGAGTAAAAGTATGAGCAAGAGCCTGAGTTTGAGCTAAACTTTGGGAGAAAGAATGATCAAGAGCCTGAGTTTGAGTAAAAGAAGAAGCAAGAGCCCCAGTTTGAGCAAACAAAAAAGAAGCAAGAGCATAAGTTTATGCTTTAGTTTAGGAAAAAGAATGAGCAAGAGTCTGAGTTTGAGTAAAAAAAGGAGCAAGAGCATGAGTTTAAGTTTTAGTTTAGGAAAAAGAATGAACAAGAGGCTTCGGTTTAGGTGAAAGAATAAAAAGGAGCATGAGTTTGAGTAAAATAATGAGCAAGAGCCTTAGTTTGAGTAAAAGAATGAGCAAGAGCATGAGCTTAAGTTTTAGTTTAGGAAAAAGAATGAGCAAGAGCCTAATTTTGAGTAAAATAATGAGCAAGAGCCAGAGTTTGAGCTAAAGTTTGCGAGAAAGAATGATCAAGAGCCTGACTTTGAGTAAAAGAAGAAGCAAGAGCCCCAGTTTGAGTTAAAATAAAGGAGCAAGAGCATAAGTTTATGCTATAGTTTAGGTAAAGGAATGAGCAAGAGCCTTAGTTTGAGTAAAAGAATGAGCAAGAGCATGAGCTTAAGTTTTAGTTTAGGAAAAAGAATGAGCAAGAGCCTAATTTTGAGTAAAATAATGAGCAAGAGCCAGAGTTTGAGCTAAAGTTTGCGAGAAAGAATGATCAAGAGCCTGAGTTTGAGTAAAAGAAGAAGCAAGAGCCCCAGTTTGAGTTTAAATAAAGGAGCAAGAGCACAAGTTTATGCTATAGTTTAGGTAAAGGAATGAGCAAGAGCCTGAGTTTGAGTAAAAGAATGAGAAAGAGCCTGAGTTTGAGCTTCAGTTTAGGTGAAAGAATGATCAAGAGCCTGAGTTTGAGTAAAAGAAGAAGCAAGAGCCCCAGTTTGAGCAAACAAAAAAGAAGCAAGAGCATAAGTTTATGCTTTAGTTTAGGAAAAAGAATGAGCAAGAGT
>JBAMBO010000882.1:0-58216 GCA_037044535.1 Lordiphosa magnipectinata | reverse complement strand
TTTCATTTGATAATTTTTATAGCTTACAGCTTTACATTTATTTATTTATTTATTTTAGAGTTGACAAAAAAAGGCTGTCAACGAAAACTTATATACGTTACAAAAATTTTTATTTATTTATTTATATTATATAATATTTATTTAAAAAAACTGAGATAGAGAGAAAAATATCTTAAAGTAAACTTTAAAAATAAAAAATTTATACGAAAAACTTAAAACTAAATAACCGGAAAATCTCTGACCCGGTGGGGGAGGATTTTTTAGCCAGTCCGACAAGCTATGCCCCTACTCACAGCTGGGAGTGGTCAGAGATTTCCCCGGAGATAATTATAGAGAGACGTTTTTAGAGAGAAGAGAGAGAGATCTGTTGAGAGCAGGTGATAGAGATCATTGTAATTTTGACATAAGACCCGAAAACGATTGTGCTGGGCATAATCAGTTGTGCATCTGGGCAAGATTAAAGGTAAATAGTTTCTAGTTGGCCTAGAAGGAACGGAAAAGTTAAGGCGACCTAAAAGTTCGGTAGAGTCTACATCACTAATGATTAGCTTATGAAGAAAAGAAACGCCTAGGACTGTTCTACGATCAGCTAACGAAGGAAGGTTAATAAGCAAGAGTCTACTGGAGTACGATGGCAGACGAAGGTTAGGGTCCCAATTTAGTCCACGAAGAGCAAAAAGCAAAAATTGCTTTTGTACTGATTCGATACGATCGATATGATTTTTGTATTGCGGACACCAGACGGACGAGCAGTATTCAAGTACAGGACGGACTAGAGCAGTGTACGAAGCTTTGTGGTGTAAGGATCATTAAATTCCTTCGACCAACGTTTAATGAATCCAAGTACACCATTCGCCCTATTAACAATAGAAGAGATATGAGGATTGAAACTCAATTTGTGGTCAAAAAGAATTCCAAGATCAACGACGGTAGATATTCGTTGCAGGGGTTCATTGCCAATCGTATAAATAGCCAGCGAAGGTTTGCAACGATGGAAAGTCATAAACATGCACTTGGAGCAGTTAAGGTATAAATGATTAACCAAGCACCAAGACTGCAAGGAGTTTAAATCATCTTGCAATCTAATGGAATGTGTCGGGTCATTGAAAGATAAAATAAGTTTAACGTCATCGGCATACATAAGTATCCGAGAGTAAGATAGTATTGTGGGTAGGTCATTAATAAAAAGAGTAAAAAACAAAGGACCAAGGTGACTACCTTGCGGTACACCGGACGTTACAGAGACGGGCTTTGAAGTGTCTGAACGTAATATAACTTTCTGGGTTCTATTTTTTAAATAGGACGAAATCCAGAGCAGAAAAGAGGCGGGAAATCCTAACCGATCAAGCTTATAGAGGAGAAGATCATGGTTTACAGAGTCAAAAGCCTTACTAAAGTCGGTGTAAATGACATCGGTTTGCTTTTTCTTAAGGAACCCATCATTAACCAATGAAGTAAATTCAAGCAAATTGGTTATAGTTGACCGACGCTTAATAAACCCGTGCTGGAAAGGTGATAAAATCGATTTGCAATAATGCTGCAAGGTGGAGGTTATAATCTCTTCAAATAATTTAGGAATAGCGGAGAGCTTAGCTATGCCTCTGTAATTGGAAATATCAGATTTTCCACCTTTTTTATGAAGAGGAATGATATAGGACTCTTTCCAAAGAGTTGGAAAGACTGAAGAATCGAGTGATAGATTGAAAATCTTTAGCAAAGGTTTGCATAAGGAACTACAGCACTTTTTAAGAACACAACTAGGAATGTTGTCAGGGCCAGGGGAGTATGAGGATTTTAGAGATTTTAAATGCGAAAGTAGGGAGCTTTCACTAATCGAGGGAACATAAATCGAGTTAGAGTTCCAATCGCTGTCCCAAACTTAAGACAATATGCAGAATCAAAGTAAAAAGCCACATTGATAGAGTCCTCCAAGAAGTCAACATTTTAACTTCAAAATGGATTGCTTAACGTTCCTTACAGATGGAAAAATAAATTGTTACTACTGCTGAGTGTGAGTTTTTACTTTCGCTTAAGCTTCGCATAAATAAAAACAAAGCTTACAAAGGCTGTCATTATAAGTGCTTATCAGCTTCAATTATATTATTGCACTTTGGAATCAATTTGTTATCTCACTGAGGTTCATTATATGTCAGAGACATGTATTGATTAACGATATTTCATCTTCAACATTTTCTCTCATAAGTACACATCGGATTTTGCATATTTGCATATTTTGTACCTCATATCGGATTTAAGTTCTGATTTGTATTTAAAATTGAACAATATTTGCATATAAAAATATGCAAAAATCAATTTTTTTATGAAATTACATATTTCAGATAAATTATTATCCAGATGTGGTCTGTTTGTGATTCGGTGCTCACCATTTTCCGATTTGGTTGCAAATCTGTTTGAACTTTTACATCAGCTAAACAGTCATCAACTACCCAACTACACAGACCCCTTTTCACCTGTTGTAAGATATTACTCAATTCGGCTTCTTCTTGCACTGGCTGCACAATACACATTGTCAGTACACCAAATGGATGCTGCGACTGCGTTTTTGAATGGTGAACTGGAAGAAAAAATTTATATGGTACAACCTGAGGAGTTTGACGACCTTACTGGCAGGGTATGCCGACTGAGGAAATCCATTTATGGACTAAAGCAAGCAAGCCGAGTTTGGAACAAAGGCTTTGGTTTGGGAAGCAGCCTAATATAACCTACTATAACGTCAACTCTCCCAAACATCTTAATATTGGGAAAAGACGAAAAGATGATTAACGAAATAAAATTCGAGTTATCTGGCCATTGCAACAAGAAAGATATGGGCGAAGCCTTGTCGATTTTGGGAATGCGTGTGCGGTCGATTTTGAAATTGATCAATCTGAATATATTGCAGGTGTACTGAAGCATTTTAGTTTGGATGACTGCAATACTGTCCCTACACCAATGGACCTCTCACAAAGGCTGAGTTGGAGGCAGTAAGAAAGAGATGGGGGAATATACCATACATGGAGGCGATTGGGTCGCTCTTCTATGCAGCACACACGGCCGGATATATGTTTTGCTCTTAACATGTTGAGCCGCTTCTCAAGTAATCCTGGAAAGGCAAACTGGACAGCCGTAAAACGTGCCATACGGTACTTAAATGGCACACTCGATTACGCCATCACTTACACTGTGAACCATTTTTGGAAAAAACAAGAAAGAAAGTCGGTCAAGCCCGACTATAACATACTCTGTACCCTTACACTCGCATTTGCTCAGGAGTCAAACGGCAAGTTAACACCCCGCGCACAACGCGGTGCGCTCTCTAAGTTTCTCTCTCTCTTTCTCTCTCGCTCTAAGATTGCCTGTGTTGAACGGTTAGGGTATGTTGCTGTGGTTGTTGGTGGGGGGGTGGGTGGTGTTAAGTGGCCGTTTTTTGCCCATAACTTGAGTATCGTTCATCCGATCTTTATCATTCCTTCAGCAAATCGATCAAGAATTATTTACAATTTACAAGGTATCTCTAGAAGGAACAAACTATCTATCTCCAAAACTGTAGGAGATATGAAGCTTTTTCCAAATTGCGGGGGCCGGAGGGGGCGTGGCAAAAATTGAAAATAAACTTGATCTGCCTGCAAGTATAAGAAATATATGTCCCATACATGTCAAACCTCTATCTCTTACCATCTCTGAGATCTCTTCGTTCATACGGACAGACAGACAGACAGACGGACAGACGGACATGGCTATATCGACTCGGCTGTTGATGCTGATCAAGAAAATATATACTTTATAGGGTCGGAAACGATTCCTTCTCCCTGTTACATACTTTTGCACAAACTTAATATACTCTATGTACCTTCGGTACAGAGTATAAAAATTTGATACCAACGAGACCAGCAAAATTTGAATGCTACCTGTAGTATTTAAAACGAGAAGGCCAAGCTAACTTCGTCTGTGCCGAAGTTTTTATACCCTTCAAAAAATCAAAAAGTTTTCTAACTAAAACCCATTTTCCGACAGATAAACATCTTTTTGAAAACAAATCAAATTAATAAACGCCGAGTTTAAGAAGGATAAAATGGAAAACAAAAAAGTTTTTCGCACTAAGACTCAATTTCCGACCGATCGGCCCTTTGGCAGCCTTAAGATATAGTCATCCGATTTCGACCAAATTTTGCGAGTCTATTTGAAAGAATATAAAATCAGTCATCGGCGAGTTTAAGGACGCTAACATAAAAAACAAAAAAAATTTCTTACTAAGAATCATTTTCGACCGATCGGTCATATGGCAACCATAAGATATAGTCACCCGATGTCGATCAACTTTTTCAAATTAGTTTGAAACCGTTTAATATTAATAATCACCGAGCTTAAGAACGATTTACTTAAAAACAAAAAAGTTTTTTTTACTAAGACCCATGGTCCGACCGATCGGTCCTATGGCAGCTATAAGATATAGTCATCCGATTTTGACCAAAATTTGCAAATCTGTTTGAAAGCTTATAATATTAATAAAGTCCGAACTTAAGGTGGCTAACGTTGAAAACAAAAAATTTTTTCTCACTAAGACCCATTTTCCGACCGATAGTTCCTATGGCATCTATAAGATATAGTCATCCGATCCGGTCGGTTCCGACATACTAGCAGCGAGCAGTAAAAAGAAGATTCTGTGCAAAATTTCAGCTCGATAGCTTTAAAACTAAGAGACTAGTTTGCGTAGAAACAGACAGACAGACGGACGGACAAAACTCAATCGACTCAGCTCGTCGCCCTGATCAAGAATATATATAGTTTATGGGGTCGGAAATGAATATTTCTTTGCAATATTTCTGGGCAAAATTATAATACCCTTTGCAAGGGTATAAAAACCTGGCTGGGTTTGGGCTGATTGGCTAAGGTTTTCTTGTAATGGACTGTTGAAGTTTGTTGATTTTTTTTTTCTTTTTTTATTTTATTTTTATTTATTTATTTAGAGTTGACAAAAAAAGGCTGTCAACGAAAACTTATATACGTTACAAAAATTTTTATGAGCTAATGAAGCCTATCAAAGAAAATCTAATAAAATTACAAAATAAACTAATAACGACTCCGACACGGTGGCGGAATTTTATTTGCCCGTCCGGCCAGCTTTGCCCCTATTCACAGCCAATTGTAGTCAGAGACGTTATTAGAGCTAACAAAAACTTTAATAATATAGAGATCGAGAAGAGGGAGAGAGAGAGAAAGAGAGAGAGAGAAAAAAACCAAAACCTACAGTTAAGTAGGAACAAAGGAGAAAAAAATAAGATAATAAAAAAAAAAAAAAAAAAAAACTGAGATAGAGAGAAAAATATCTTAAAGTAAACTTTAAAAATAAAAAATTTATACGAAAAACTTAAAACTAAATAACCGGAAAATCTCTGACCTGGTGGGGGAGGATTTTTTAGCCAGTCCGACAAGCTATGCCCCTACTCACAGCTGGGAGTGGTCAGAGATTTCCCCGGAGATAATTATAGAGAGACGTTTTTAGAGAGAAGAGAGAGAGATCTGTTGAGAGCAGGTGATAGAGATCATTGTAATTTTGACATAAGACCCGAAAACGATTGTGCTGGGCATAATCAGTTGTGCATCTGGGCAAGATTAAAGGTAAATAGTTTCTAGTTGGCCTAGAAGGAACGGAAAAGTTAAGGCGACCTAAAAGTTCGGTAGAGTCTACATCACTAATGATTAGCTTATGAAGAAAAGAAACGCCTAGGACTGTTCTGCGATCAGCTAACGAAGGAAGGTTAATAAGCAAGAGTCTACTAGAGTACGATGGCAGACGAAGGTTAGGGTCCCAATTTAGTCCACGAAGAGCAAAAAGCAAAAATTGCTTTTGTACTGATTCGATACGATCGATATGCTTTTTGTATTGCGGACACCAGACGGACGAGCAGTATTCAAGTACAGGACGGACTAGAGCAGTGTACAGGAGCTTTGTGGTGTAAGGATCATTAAATTCCTTAGACCAACGTTTAATGAATCCAAGTACACCATTCGCCCTATTAACAATAGAAGAGATATGAGGATTGAAACTCAATTTGGGGTCAAAAAGAATTCCAAGATCAACGACGGTAGATATTCGTTGCAGGGGTTCATTGCCAATCGTATAAATAGCCAGCGAAGGTTTGCAACGATGGAAAGTCATAAACATGCACTTGGAGCAGTTAAGGTATAAATGATTAACCAAGCACCAAGACTGCAAGGAGTTTAAATCCACAGCTCCCTTCTGCTTTCGTCTTAAGGTACAGCTACACATTCTTTGCCAAGTTCTCGAATGGCATTTCGTGGATAGGTCTATTAATGAATCAAATACGTATAAAATAACACAGACATGTAAATGTAAAATTGGCCCAAACAGCACCTCCAGGAGGGCCAGGGCCAAGCTTCTCTCAATCACTTAGCGTGTGTGTTTATAATTTTTCGCACAAGAGAAAGGGACCTACAATTTAACGCCGAATCCGAACGGCAATAGTTAGAGAATTTTGCTTTTTCATGGCTCGTTACTTCACAGCTGGCGCCAGTAGCTGGTCAAGGTGACCGGGTGTGTAAAAGCTTTTTTCTAAAGAAAGGCGTAACACAGACATATGAACCTATAACACACGCACTGTGGAATTTCATGAAATAGCGATACGATCAACCTTTGTGGTGTACTACTTGTCTTGTTTTAGAAACGTTATAAACAAAATCATAACTTATTGAGCTAGAGCCTGCTAAAAAGTTCTATAGTTCTATGATACACGCAGTTTACTAAATATATGTAAATATTACATTAATTATAATCACAAGCATATTCATTTCATTGCTTTTCTGTTTACGAGACGACGTTTGTTTTTATACTGTCAAAAATAAGGCTCCTCGAAAGAGAGCAGCTGTGGTGAGTACGTCACTTCTATAGTAAACTCACATTGCTAGAGCCCTGCATGAATTGAATCAATTCCCCTTGACTTTGTTTCTGATTTGAACTATCTTTGAACTTCTACTCATAGCTCACAAAATGATTGATTCATTGAATTGTAGCTCATGACATGAGCCATGCGCCATATGATCTGTTTGAAACGATTCAGCTCAGATCAGCTCAACCAGATCAATCCTGCTCAACTCAAATAGCTCAAAGGGTTCAATGAATAGACCAAACAGCTCAGAGCCTAAATGTCATACATATCTGAACCATCTTTTGTATAAAATTCTTTAGATTCATTGCTTTTCCAAAAATTATTTGAAAGAAATAGAGCATAATGTTAATAATGATATTGCAGTGGACTAATGAGTAAGTATGTGGTAGTTTAATTGATAGAACGTTTAAAATTAGTCAGAGGTTTGTCAAATAAACACAGATTTATTCGTGAAAGTTTTGTAATACGAGCATTATGAGCAGATTTAGCGAAAACTTTAAGCCGTAAAAATGGTGGGAAACCAATAAACGCACAGAGCTCAGAGTTGGTTAGATATAGAGGTTTGACACGTATGGGACATATACTTCTAATACTTGCAGGCAGATCAAGTTTATTTTTAATTTTTGCCACGCTCCCTGCTGCCCCCTCAATTTGGAAAAAATGTCATACCTTCGTAGATAGATGTTTCTAACCTTCTAGAGATATCTAGTTTTCAAAATTATTTATCGATTTGATGATAAAGATCGGCTGAAAACCCAACACCACAGCATTCCATTCAACAAAGACATAGAGCGAGAGAGAGCGGGTTTAGCTTTATATAAATCAAAATTATTGGTTCTTCAGGGAGTTGTGAGTCATTTACATTCACCATTTATAAAGCGACGACAGGCCGATGCAAATTCATACTTATCTTAAGTGATTGTTCTCAGTATGAGCAGAAATGTTAGCCAAAGTAAAACCATAGTCCTTCAGAGAGTGATTGCTTGCTTACAGTTGTGAATGTAATGTTAGTTTGTTTAGACCAGCGATGCCCAGCCGTATGTTCTTTGGGAACGTTTTGTTTTTGTAATTGCACCGAAGATTGGAATTCAATGATCGTATACATGCGGGGTGCGAAGTATACAAAACGACACACATGTAAACGATTTCGTGTGTATGCGTCGCATAGATCAAAAACCGGTTTTGTTCTCTTCTTTGAGTGGTGTTTGCGCGCGCAAGCAATCAGACCAACAATAATTTCATCTAGTATTGGTGCTTTTCTTTGTGAGTATTGGTGAGTGCTTTGCCGTATGCTGCTTTTGGGCATACCTGGTTTAGACGCTGTAAATAATTGGTTTATTACCAATTGTGCTTTTGCTGTGAAACCAATTAGTTCAATCAAGTTTCTTTGCCCTATTTTTTCTGCACTCAGAGAAGAAACCAGGCCGATCGTGCTTGATATCAAGCAGTTTTGATGTCAAAAGTACGGTAGGACAGGATATTTGGATATTTGAATTTTTGAGATTGAAATTCTTGGTTTTAAATTAAGTCGGCTTCATGTCAATCAGAGATCTTCTTGGTTGTAAGCATAAAAAGTATCGACGTCAAGCATAGATCTTTTTGGATTTAAGTAGATTATCCTGATTTGGGAAGAGGAGGGAAGAGGAGACACGCCCAACCAACACCACCTACCTTTTCCAAGCTGTAAATAATTTTCAGATACCATCAAAAAATTTTTTTTATACTTACTTTACTGGGAGACTTGAACTTGGACACCTTAGCCCACTCGACTACCATCCATAAGCAAGACGTGGCGTCGAAACCATAGTTAAGAATGTACGCAGTTGGCATTTTCCCGCTAATTGAGCAATAATGGCCGTGGTCGAATGGACAAGACTTTCGCTTAGAAAATGTGGAGGCCGTGGATGAAGTCCCCTTAGAAGCATAGTTTTTCTTCTTATTTACAGACATGTTCTCAGTTCCATTTCCACAAAAGTTTTGTGATTTAACGCCGGTTTTAGTACTAGATTTGGACTCTAAATCTCAAAACTTTTGTGGAACATGGCTGTTAATGTTTGTTTTTAAGGTTTTTTAAATTTTTATTTGACGTGTTTTCAACATTGTCTATATTTTAAACAATCCTTCAATCGATTTTTTCGTCAATAACGCACGAAAGTTCGAAGTCGAGATCAATTGGCAGCTTAAAAAACCAAAACGAAATAAAAATCTTAATCTTAATAACAATTACAGTCTTATAAAATTAACAATCAATCATCATTCGACAGTTTGTTTTTCTTCAGTGCCTGTTTCCTCTTCAGCCTCACATAAAATCAATTTAAGAAGTTCTTATCAATTTTAATTGTGCTTTGAGCTTGAACTCAACAATCAGCAGCTTATTTTAAACGGAGGAACACAAATATAATTACGGTTTATCTTCACTTTTGGATTATTTGATCGATAGCAAAATATTTTGTATTTCAAAAACCATATCAGCAACAATAGACAAGAATAAAATTAGCAACTCTAACCAGAATTATCATTTCATCATTTCACATATATTTTTTTTTTCAAAAAAAGGCAAGAACATTTACACAATTTGGTTTAATCTATGTAAATTGCTAACCCCCTGTTACTAGTGTAATCGCTGGGAACAAGTTATCGAAAGCAACATAATTATGCAATCTAATCAATACACAATTCAAGTATTTGCTGTTTTAGCAACAATATTTGATTCCCTAGCCTAGTTGCTTTGATTTTTTTCGCTCTCTCACTTATAAGATTTCCAAAAATCAGCATTCACTCCTGGGTCGGCAATTTGGTCTTCGACAATAGCAATCTCCCAAGAAAACTTCATTCCCGGCAATATATTCCAATTGCTGTCCCAAACTTAAGACAATATGCAGAATCAAAGTAAAAAACCAGATTGATAGAGTCCTCCAAGAAGTCAACATTTTAACTTCAAAATGGATTGCTTAACGTTCCTTACAGATGGAAAAACAAATTGTTACTACTGCTGAGTGTGAGTTTTTACTTTCGCTTAAGCTTCGCATAAATAAAAACAAAGCTTACAAAGGCTGTCATTATATGTGCTTATCAGCTTCAATTATATTATTGGACTTTGGAATCAATTTGTTATCTCACTAAGGTTCATTATATGTCAGAGACATGTATTGATTAACGATATTTCATCTTCAACATTTTCTCTCATAAGTACACATCGGATTTTGCATATTTGCATATTTCGTACCTCATAACCGATTCAAGTTCTGATTTGTATTTAAAATTGAACAATATTTGCATTTAAAAATATGCAAATACCAATTTTTTTATGGAATTACATATTTCAGATAAATTATCATCCTGATGTGGTCTGTTTGAGATTCGGTGCTCACCATTTTCTGATTTAGTTGCAAATCTGTTTGAACTTGTAAATCAACTACACAGTCAGCAACTACCCAACTACACAGAAACCTTTTGCTCCTGTTGTAAGATATTTGTCAATTCGGCTTCTTCTTGCACTGGCTGCACAGTACAAATTGTCAGTACAGCAAATAGATACTGTGACTGCGTTTTTGAAAGGTGAACTGGAAGAAAAAATGTATATGGTACAACCTGAGGAGTTTGACGACCTTACTGGCAGGGTATGCCGACTGAGGAAATCCATTTATGGACTAAAGCAAGCAAGCCGAGTTTGGAACAATGCATTAAACGAGGTTCTTACAGGCTTTGGTTTAGGAAGCAGCCTACTATAACCTACTATAACGTCAACTCTCCCAAACATCTTAATATTGGGAAACGACGAAAAGATGATTAACGAAATAAAATTCGAGTTATCTGGCCATTGCAACAAGAAAGATATGGGCGAAGCCTTGTCGATTTTGGGAATGCGTGTGCGGTCGATTTTGAAATTGATCAATCTGAATATATTGCAGGTGTACTGAAGCATTTTAGTTTGGATGACTGTAATCCTGTCCCAACACCAATGGACCTCTCACAAAATCTGAGTTGGAGGCAGCAAGAAAGAGATGGAGGAATATACCATACATGGAGGCGATTGGGTCGCTCCTCTATGCTGCACACACGGCCGGATATATGTTTTGCTGTTAACATGTTGAGCCGCTTCTCAAGCAATCCTGGAGAGGCAAACTGGACAGCCGTAAAACGTGCCATACGGTACTTAAATGGCACAATCGATTACGCCATCACTTACACTGTGAACCATTTTTGAAAAAAACAAGAAAGAAAGTCGGTCAAGCCCGACTATAACATACTCTGTACCCTTACACTCGCATTTGCTCAGGAGTCAAACGGCCAGTTAACACCCCGCGCACAACGCGGTGCGCTCTCTAAGTTTCTCTCTCTCTCTCTCTTTCTCTCTCGCACTAAGATTGCCTGTGTTGAACGGTTAGGGTATGTTGCTGTGGTTGTTGGTGGGGGGGTGGGTGGGGTCAAGGGGCCGTTTTTTGCCCATAACTTGAGTATCGTTCATCCGATCTTTATCATTCCTTCAGCAAATCGATCAATAATTTTGTTTACAAGGTATCTCTAGAAGGAACAAACGATCTATCTAGGAGATATGAAGTTTTTTCCAAATTGCGGGGGCCGGAGGGGGCGTGGCAAAAATTGAAAATAAACTTGATCTGCCTGCAAGTATAAGAAATATATGTCCCATACATGTCAAACCTCTATCTCTTACCATCTCTGAGATCTCTTCGTTCATACGGACGGACAGACAGACAGACGGACAGACGGACATGGCTATATCGACTCGGCTGTTGATGCTGATCAAGAATATATTTACTTTATAGGGTCGGAAACGATTCCTTCTCCCTGTTACATACTTTTTCACAAAGTTAATATACTCTATGTACCTTCGGTACAGAGTATAAAAATTTCATACCAACGAGACCAGCTACCTGTAGTATTTAAAACGAGAAGGCCAAGCTAACTTCGTCTGTGCCGAAGTTTTTATACCCTTCAAAAAATCAAAAAGTTTTCTAACTAAAACCCATTTTCCGACAGATAAACATCTATTTGAAAACAAATCAAATTAATAAACGCCGAGTTTAAGAAGGATAAAATGGAAAACAAAAAAGTTTTTCGCACTAAGACTCAATTTCCGACCGATCGGCCCTTTGGCAGCCTTAAGATATAGTCATCCGATTTCGACCAAATTTTGCGAGTCTATTTGAAAGAATATAAAATCAGTCATCGGCGAGTTTAAGGACGCTAACATAAAAAACAAAAAAAATTTCTTACTAAGAATCATTTTCGACCGATCGGTCATATGGCAACCATAAGATATAGTCACCCGATGTCGATCAACTTTTTCAAATTAGTTTGAAACCGTTTAATATTAATAATCACCGAGCTTAAGAACGATTTACTTAAAAACAAAAAAGTTTTTTTTACTAAGACAGATGGTCCGACCGATCGGTCCTATGGCAGCTATAAGATATAGTCATCCGATTTTGACCAAAATTTGCAAATCTGTTTGAAAGCATATTATATTAATAATAGTCGAGCTTGAGGACGCTAACAGTGAAAACAAAAAAGTTTTTCCCACTAAGACCCATTTTCCGACCGATGGATCCTCTGACAGCTATAAGATATAGTCATCCGACCTTGACCAAAATTTGCAAATCTGTTTGAAAGCTTATAATATTAATAAAGACCGAATTTAAGGTGGCTAACGTTGAAAACAAAAAAGTTTTTCTCACTAAGACCCATTTTTCGACCGATATGACATCGATTCATATGACATCTATAAGATATAGTCATCCGATCCGGTCGGTTCCGACATACTAGCAGCGTGCAGTAAAAAGAAGACTCTGTGCAAAATTTTAGCTCGATAGCTTTAAAACTGAGAAACTAGTTTGCGTAGAAACAGACAGAGGGACAGACAGACGGACGGACTAAGCTCAATCGACTCAGCTCGTCGCCCTGATCAAGAATATATATAGTTTATGGGGTCGGAAATGAATATTTCTTTGCGTTGCAAACTTCTGGGCCAAATTATAATACCCTTTGCAAGGGTATAAAAACCTGGCTGAGTTTGGGCTGATTGGCTAAGGTTTTCTTGTAATGGACTGTTGAAGTTTGTTGATTTTTATACTCTGTACCGAAGGTACATCGAGTATATTAAGTTTGTGCAAAAGTATGTAACAGGGAGAAGGAATCGTTTCCGACCCTATAAAGTATATATATTCTTGATCAGCATCAACAGCCAAGTCGATATAGCCATGTCCGTCTGTCCGTCCGTATGAACGAAGAGATCTCAGAAATGGATGAAGAGATAGAGGTTTGACTTGTATGGGACATATATTTCTTATACTTGTAGGCAGATCAAGTTCATTTTCAATTTTCGACACGCCCCCTCCCGCCCCCGCAATTTGGAAAAAACTTCATATCTCCTACAGTTTTGGAGATAGATCGTTCGTTCCTTCTAGACAACAAAATTATTTATCGATTTGCTAAAGGAATGATAAAGATCGGATGAACGATACTCAAGTTATGGGCAAAAAGCGGCCAGTTAAAACCACCCAATCTATCTATTTGGAATCTATTTGGCTCCACTCCAAAAACCATGGTGTTGTATTGCGATATTAAAAGCGCACTTCACATTGCTCGCAACAACACATACTCTCCTAGATCGAAGCAAATGGATATTAAAATGAAGTTCATACAAGAAAAGCTGGGAAACAATATGGTCAAACTGAAGTATATACCAATTGGAGAAATGGTAGCTGATGCGCTGACAAAAGCAGTTTCAGTTTCTAAGATTAATTTAACTAACAAGAAGTAAGGTATAAGATAGAATTTTGTTTATAAGAAGTTTATTCGAACTATAAACTAGTTATTATAAATATGAACTGAATTGAAATTTGTAATATCAAGCTTAAATGAAATTATGTTATATCTGCGAGATATGTCATTATGGTGGAATGTTGTAAATGAAATGAACAATCTGGCATCACTTGAAATATCTCTTGTAATCATATCTTCAAAGTAATATACAATGATTGTAAATACAAAATATGTATTATCATATTATTTTTAATTTTTTATTGTCCTTGGAATTCTGAGTCCTTAGAATTCTGAGTCGTTGGCATTTACCATTCATTATGCGACGACACCTTCCGCCCAATGATATTTCTGCCATTACTTTAATATCTGCATCTTCAGCGATTGTTCCCAGTATAAGCAGAAATGTAAGCCAAAGTAAAACTACACTCCTTATGCAATTCATCTTCAGAGAGTGGTTGCTTGCTTTCAGTTGTGAATATAAATTGTGTCTGTCTAGTCGCTGTAAATAATTAGTTAAGTTGCAATAATTAAGTCCATATATACTTTTAGTTTGCTGGCTTATCAAGAAATAAACTGTGCTTTTGCTGTGTAAGTAATTATCAAGTTACTGTGCCGTATTTTTTCTGGTAGCAAAAACATAATTCTCGTATTCTTTGTCTTTTAATATAGGCAATCAATCATCTTTTATCAGTTTGATTTTCTACAATGAGTCTCACATAAAATGAGTTTTATATGTGCTTAGCATCTTTAATTGCGCTTTGACCTTTAACACCTTTAACTTTCAATAACACTAGGCAACAAGGTCCAGCTTGGATTTTTGGTAATTAGAGCATAAAGTTGCTTAAAATGCCTATGGGATCTCTTTGATACTATAGCAAAGTACTTTTTCCAAATTTTAAAATAAATTATCCCAATAAATTTTACGATTTTTTTTTAATAAATACAGTTCATTTTAGAACAAGTGTTCGAAATGTTTTACTGCCAAAAGGTAGGCTATGGGTGTTGTTGAAAATTTTTCTTAGAATTCAATTCATATGACAAGCCTACTGTACTGCTTTTAGCATTGCATAACTTTGGGCAGTAGAAAATGTTGTCAATTCGAACACATGCATTTTGGTATATCTGGTATATCTTCGCTTAAACAAATTCTTAAATTCTATGGAATAACTTATTTGAAGGCTGAGAATTCATATTGAATTATAATTTTTGATGATTTCCTGAAAGAATCGATTTAAGTAGGTAGGATTCTCATAAAGCACACATAAAAATTGTCCAAATGGGCAAATCTGGATCTAATCATCTAGAATCATCAACTTGAATTAGTCTTGCATTATACAAAAGGCAAGAGCAATTACACAATATTGTTTAACCTTTGTAAATTGCTAACCCCTCGCCCCTAGTGTAATCGCTAGGAACAGGTTATCGAAAGCACCTTTGCAAGCAACTGTGTAAAAAATGCAATGTCTTATCAAGAAATAATACACGCTTTTACAGTTTCAGCAACAATTTTAATCAAGCTCCGTCGTTATTAACCTGCGTTTTTGTACTGGCAAAATTGCGATTCAAATTTTGATTTCTCAGTCTAATTAAAATGTTTTTTTTCGGTTATTTCACTTTTTAGATTATCCAAATATGCATTCAATCAAGGGTCGGCATTCTGGTCTTCGACAATAGCAACTTCCCATAAAAACATCATTTACTGGAAAATAAGCCGAATGAGTTGGCTGTCCCAAACTTGAGATGACTTGCAGAATCAAGGCAAAAAGCCATAATGATATTGTTTTCCAACAAGTAAACATTTTAACTTCAAAATTGATTGTTCAACGTTCCTTACAGCTGGAATATTTAATTGTAACTACAGCTGAGCTTGAGTTTTTACTTTTACTTAAGCGTTTTATACACTACATCAAGGCATATAAAGGCTGTCGTTCTTAGTGCTTATCAGCTTCAATTGCATTTTTGCCTTGCACTCTGTAATCAATTTGTTTCTCACATAGCTTCATTGTATGAACTTTAAAGCAGCGATGGGGGCGAAGACATTTCGCTATTTACACGTATACGAGCCGAACGCATGCCGTAGCTGAGGAGAAGAGAGCAAAAAGCCTTTCATTCGCTGGCTAGTCTATGATGTTGTCACTTTTTTTGCTCATAGCTTGTGTACCGTTCATCCGATCTTTATCACTCCTTCAGCCAATCGATAAATAATTTTGAATACTAGATATCTCTAGAAGGTACGAACAATCTATCATCAAAACTGTGGAAGATATGACCTTACATGTCAAACGTCTACCATCTCTGAGATCTCTTCGTTCATACGGACGGACGGACAGACGGACATGGCTATATCGACTCGGGTGTTGATGCTGATCAAGTATATATATACTTTATAGGGTCGAAGATGATTCCTTCTGGCTGTTACATACTTTTGCACAAACTTAATATACTCTGATAAATACTTAAATGCTTAATACTTATTACTTAAATACTTAATATACCTTTGGTACAGAGTATAAAAATTAAATTTATTAGGAGTAATTTTTGCTTTGATATTTTGCTTATTTATTGTGCAATTTGTAAATCGATTGCTGCCAATCGAGTGGCAGCGCCAAAGTGGCAACGCCGAAGACAAAATAATGAGGAGAAGCTGCTCAAATGTTAGTAAATTTTATTAATCTTCCGAATTGTTTATAATTTCAATAAATTAAAGTAGCGAAAGCATCGAACAAATGTCACGAGCAAATTTTCTTCGCTTTTATGAAGGAACATAAGGATTTAGCCTGAAATTTCACAAACGGCGACAGGGTAGTTGTGGCTGCAGCCTGGAATAAACTGACTTTAAATCTGGCCAACCTCCGATAGTTTGTATTTCATAAAGCGGGGCCCAAGGTTATTTTCTAGCAACAGTAACATTACCTACAGAATTTTGCCTACGTATGTATATCGTCTGATTAAGAAAGAAGGTCCGATGAAATTGTGGATGAGGAACCAAGCCGGCTGCAGTTTATTATCTCCTTAAGGATTTGCTGCTTTCCTTCTCTTCGAATATAACGATTGTTTTGTTTAAAAAAGAAGTAACCAAATACCTTACATTTAATAATATTTTACATGAAAATTCTTATTCTAATTCGCTCTTGCGGGGTGCCTACCCAACGCAATCGAGTTCGAATAGGTTTGTGTACAAGCTTAAAAAATGAAATCACTCAAAGTTCTGGGGCATGGCGAAAATTTTCGCGCGATTTGACAAATCGCTAGAAATCTGTGGCACCCCTGTATGTTTTTAAGCTTTTTGAAAAAAATACTTCAAATTCGAGCTTTTTGGCATTTGTAAAGCTTAAGTTGCAAACATCAATGTCTTGTAACAGTGAGATTATAAAGTGCGCAATAACTTGTACACAAGCTTGCCATTTATGGCAAGTGAAACTTGGTTTCTATTTTTATTGCAAAAAATGCCATAAAAACCAAAGAGGGATGTTTTCAATGTCCCAAATTTTTTGCCACATATTTAACTTTGCCTTAAATAATTATTTCCCAACATTGGTTTGTGTCTAACCAATTTTGTCAGAATGGTTGCGGTATTAATAAATTTAACATAGAATTTAGTTGTCAAACAAACAAAACCATGTCAGGTTTTTATACCCGTTACTCGTAGAGTAAAAGGGTCTACTAAAGTCGTGCAAATGTATGTAACAGGCAGAAGGAATCATTTCCGACCATATAAAGTATATATATTCTTGATCAGCATCAACAGCCGAGTCGATATAGCCATGTCCGTCTGTCCGTCTGTCCGTCTGTCCGTCCGTCCGTCCGTCCGTCCGTCCGTCCGTCCGTCTGTCTGTATGAACACCTAGATCTCAGAGACTAGAAGAGCTAGAGCAACCAAATTTGAAATGTAGACTCCTATTGTCTGCACGCAGATCAAGTTTATTTTCAATTTTTGCCACGCCCCCTCACGCCCCCGCAATTTGGAAAAAACGTCATATCTCCTACAGTTTTGATGATAGATGGTTCGTACTTTCTAGAGATATCTAGTTCTTAAAATTATTTATCGATTTGCTGAAGAAATGATAAAGATCGGATGAACGATACTCAAGTTATGAGCAAAAAACGATCAGTTAACACCCACCACCCACCCCACTCATACATAACCTAAGCATTGCGTTCAGCAGCAATCTTAGTGAGAGAGAGAGAGAGAGACGAGTTAAAAAATGTTGCATACTTTTCGGCTGACCCACCTCAGGCATACAGTAAGGCTATTAAACATTTGTTTCCATGAGTAACGGGTATATCGAAGTCGGTTAGAGCCGACTTTAACTTACGCTCTCGTTCATATTAGAAATGGGCGAATTGTCAGATCAGAAAAAAATTCCAGAACAGAACAAAAGTCGATGCAAACGAAAATTTCTTTATAAAATATCTCATAAACAACACTTTTTTCAGCACTCAATTGCTCACAGCTCCTGTATTTATTTTTAGATTTTGTTCATCGATATCTTATTTTCTTCGAAGAAGTGCGGTTCTTAAGTAAAAAAAATTGGATAGTTTTTTTGAATTTTTAATTTTTTTCCCAGGCGCTTGGAAACGAAATTTATTGCGTTTTCAAGCAACAAATCGATTTTTTTGAAATATTTTTTATTATTGCATTCAACCTACTTAACAGATTTGAAAAAAAGTGTTTTGAGCGATTATTGACCATTCAATTACCTTTCGATTCATATCTTCCATGAATCCATCTGACCATTATGAATTGAGATATGGCATAAAATGTAAGTACCGAAAAAATGGAATAAATTTATATTTAAAAAACGTTGCCTTGATAAAATTTTTGAAATCGATTTTTGAGATCAGCAATCCAAACTACACTTAATAATAGTTTCAGTAGAAGTGTGTCTTTTTGGATGTAAACTAGTGTATTTAGCATAGCTCGTAAATAACTCTCAACCGTTTTTTCAGTTCGCTCTGCTCACGTCACTGACCGAAAAAACAAAACAAAAGCGCTCTCGGGCTTCCCGCAACCGAATGTGTTCTGTTATCGCGCTCACTGTTAAGTGGCTGTGGTTGACCACACTGCACTGATCGGTCTAACAGCAACCGCATAACAGGCCCAACTCAGTCAATTGGTCTTAAAATGCGCGCTTCTCGAAGACCAAACTGTCCAAATGTTATTTGAAAAGGTTGCGTGAGCAGAGAGAGTCCATGCGAGAGAGAACAAGAGAGCGCATGGAGTTTGCTGTATACATGGAGTTTCGTTTTTGTACATACAGAAATATGCACGGTTAGATCTTTTAACTTAAACTTGATCAATTCACATCAACATGTAAGCACGAACTGACATACAAACGCACACAAGTGCATCGGTGCTCAAAAGACCTTTTCTATGCTTGAGTTTGACGAAACGGTCCCAACAAGACCAGAGAGAAAAAAACACAAAATAATGTGTTTCTCTCCCCTCACATCCAAAGAGAGGCAGAGAGCGTAGTTAAAGGTCTTCTCGGTACCTCATTTCAATGTGGTCGCATAAAAGCTGTCGTTTTCTGACAAATGCAAACGGGGGACCGATTTTTGCGACCTCTGGTATTTAGTTTAAATAAGAGATTCAAGTAACAATAATGGCTCTCATATTCTACTTACATTAGGTTCACCAAAGCTTATTTGGTGTACAAAAACTTAATCAGATTTCAAGAAATCAAGTTCAAGATCATGGTATTATCAAAGACGAAGATGTGCGATTTTTAGGGATAATAAAAAAAATTAAAAATTTTTTTTTTTTGGATTACACAATCCAGGCCTATTTCGATCTGGTTATGTTAATATGAAACATCGTGGCTTAATATATATTATCCTAGGCCTTATATCTATATATTCTGAAAAACACAATAAGATCCGAGCAAAAACACCAAAGTTATACACGAAACAATTTAGCTTGTGGGGGCGGAGGGGCACCCAGCAAACAATTTCATATAAAAATACACGTTTTGTAAGCTTTCAAATGTAAGCAAAACGCTTATAAAACGCTGCTGTGACATTCATAAAACGCATCAAAGTAAGCGTTTTATAATCGAAACGAACCCATCGTTATAAGCTTATAAAAGACGATTGCAAAACACGTTTTTTAAAACACGTAAAAACGTTTTTGGCAAACGTGTTAAGTAAATGTTTAATAATTAATTTTTATACGCTTTCCACAAGCTTTGTAAATACGGGTATAAAATATCCGGACGGAAGGACAGACAGACAGACGGACAGACAGACAGACGGACATGGCTATATCGAATCGGCTGTTGATGCGGATCAAGAATATATAAACTTTATAGGGTCGGAAACGATTCCTTCTCCCTGTTACATACTTTTGCACAAACTTAATATATACTCTATGTACCTTCGGTACAGAGTATAAAAATTTCGAACACAGCGCATGCGCTGATGCGGAAATAGGAACAGTTCGACTTCATTTCTACATGCGATTTCTGAGGAACAACTTTGAAAAATAATTTGAAATCAAATTGAATGCTCAATATATCTATTGATACTTCAAAATCTTTACAATATTTGACTAATAAACATAAAAATATTTGATGGATGAAAAGTAAAACCGCTAACATGAAAACTGTCAATTACTTTTCATTCCAGTGACTCAAAGGCAAAACTTTTGAAACCGAATAACTTGATAGTTTTTCGGAAACGGGAACAGCTACCAATTCCGATTCCTCATGATCTGATCGAAATCGGAAACGGGAACAACTTTCTTATCCAAATCGGTGGATTGTTGGCCAAGATATTTGGGTTATAGTGCCTCAAAACGTGGTCAAAGAAAATTGTTTTATATACGAGGGTCGGAAAAATAATAATTTTTGCTTATTGCTGTAATATATATTGTTTGATCTGCTTGAAAGTCTTCCAGGATGTTCTTAAGACCCTAATAGAACGTTTAAGCAAATACATTTTTTTGACAGATAGCAACTACCCTTAAAGCAACGGCTTGTTTTGACCAGGAAAATTAAAAAGTCGAAAGAAAAGTCTGCTAATGATGGGACTAGGACTCTATGCCACCAGCTTCTACCAGCTTCAGCATCACCGCCGAAATTGCAAGTTTGTGAACCAGTTTGAATGTGGACTTAACCCGGCTCAAAAGTGGCAGCAGGACAAACTACTGTAAACAAATTGAAAGGTGAATTTTTAATTTAAACTACACCGGGTTTTATTATTTCTATAACTTGGTAATATGTTAGGCACAGCTGTGCCTGCTTATTCACCTGATTTGGCTCCGTGTGTCTTCTGGATATTCAGCAAACTCAGGAGACCACTACGGGGACACCGTTTTGACTCGATTGAGATAATAAATGCAAAATCGCAGAAGGCCCTGAAGGTCATTCCGAAGGAGGACTTTGCCAAGTACTGTGATAACTGGAAAATTCGGAGGCATAACTGTATTGCAGTGGAAGGGCATTACTTTGAAGGGGATGAAATAGATTAAGAAAAATAGATAAAGATTTTGAAAGTGAAGTTAAGAGAGTGATAAAAGTTTCCCAGTTCAAAGCTGATTTTAAAGAGATTTCATCTGTTTGTAAGGTAGAAATTATTTAATCCCTGAACTTAATATTAGTTAAATGATGCGGCAGTATGGAATTAAAAAATTTGGTGCTTTAAAACGGTAACCGAACAAGCTCGAATCGGTTTAAAAGTGGCGTAACCCTATTAATCAGAAATTACTCAAGCCGCAAAACTTAAAGTTTTGAATGTAGCTCGAAATATTTAAAAATAAGCTACCTTTACACTTGCTAAATATCTCTAAATAGTCGGTTGTCAAACTTCTCTAAAGAGAATCTCTTTTCAAATAGAACTTGTTCTATTTCATCAAAGAATGCTACATTTTCCAAATATTTAGAGATACTTGATTTGCTATTACACTATTCTCAGAGGAGACTCTCTGAGAAATATGACAAGTGTAAAGGCAGCTTAAGATATTCCCCCTATTGCGAACTAGCTAAGTCGATTCATAAAAGATAGAAAGATTTAGATATTTTCCCGGTTCAAAAACAGTTTCAGATGGGCTCAATCTTAATCACAACTGCTAAAAAATTGCTTAAAAACTCTCTCTCTCTCTCTACGGCCTCAAAAAATTGTTAAAATCTTGTGAAACAAAAATATATAAACGGCTTCAATGGTTATTTCATAAAACAAACAAGGTATAAATATTTTGTTATAAACTTATACTACACCTTCAAGTGTCATACAAACAAAAGCTATGTTTATCATTCCCCTGCCTTAAGCTCATGACAAAAGCTTTCTACTTTGCCACTTTCCCCTTGCATATCCTTTGACAACATTTCGAACAACATTACGGAAACATTTGTTTGCCAACATATGTATAGGGTAGCTTTGCAACATTGTGTCTGAAAATGTGTGTCGGCAGTATTGTTCCCAAGCGAAGTTGTAAGTTTCCCTCCCGACGCAAAATAAAGGATTCCACAGGACGAACCAAGACTTTAGTATATTTTCTGATTCCGTTGTGTGGCCAACGTAGAGCGGGTAAATGTGGCAACAGCCAAAAACGGAATTTCTCGCCTTGTCGAGGACGTGAAGTTCGTGTGGCTTCGTAAGCATCCGGAGAGCGAGTCTGTGTCCCGTGTCGCCGTTTTGGCAATGCACTTTTAGTCGAATTTCGGCATTCGCTTGCAATGGATCTTGAAACGCGAGTTGCACATCCCAACTCAAAGTGAAAGCGTGGGATTGACGTAAAAATTTGGCGTGAAGGACAATACCAAAACATTTGTGTACCAAAGGATATGTTGCCGGAAATGTGGTCTTTTGCCGTACACTCGCGCCCGTTGCCTCAGTCCTAGTGTCTAAGCCACCCATAAAAAAAGAAGAAAAGGAAGAAAGAAACTACCACGAAACGGAACAAAATGATGATGTTGGCATTGCCCCTGGCGATGATGTCATGCCCAAGTGAAAGTGTTTTTGCTATTGTTGCTGCTGCTGCCGCTTTTCCGCCTGTTTCGGCTCTGGGTGACACATGAGCAATCATCGTAGTCGCAGTCATGAGCCATTATCCCTCAAGTGAAAACGCAAGTGCACAAGAAGCCTAAAACAAAAGTGGCAACAAAATAATACAAGACCACACACAATCAGCAAACTTAAATTAACCATTAAGGATTACGCCGCCCAGCGATAAAGACCTAACACAAATCACAACAAAATCCCACGCTGAGCAATGGATATTTTAATTTTATTATGTTCGCTCTCGCTCCTGCTGATGCTGCTGCTGCTCTCACCAAATGGTAGGATAATGGTCTTCACAATCCTTTATTTTCGACAAGAACAATTGTCTTTTATCTAAATTGATTTTACTTGTCTTTGCCATTATGAGTCACACACAAACGCAGGAGGCATTTGTGTCGACAGTGGAAGCCACTAACTGAAAAGCCACTTTGCTGACAATTTAAGCATTTGTGTCCTTTTGTTTAGTCCGTATTTAGTTTTAATGCAAAATTAATGAAGGGAATGTGCAAATGTGTTGAGACTCTATTGTCTGTTCTCTGAATGGAAAGAAGAAATTTTAAATTATTTTGGACATTGCTTTTAAATAAGATGTATCACTTTTTACTTAATTGTTTTTAAGCAAGTTATGGCCCTTTCTGCCCCTTTAGCCCAGCTAGTTTCTATTTCAAAATTCTGGTTGTTTTTTTTCTGTTGTATTTTGACTTAAGAAATCAGAAATATTCGAAATATTGTGATATAATTGGTGTAAGATTTTCATATTGATATCTTTTATATTCTCTGAGTGGGATAGAAATAAATCGAAATTTCATTCTACACGTTTATTTTCATGTTCCAACAAGAGCGACATATCTCAGCTTTTCTGCAGATGATATTGTGCGATGATCCCTCGGCATTCTATTAAATCATCATATATTTTTTGGCTCTAAAGTAAACGTTTTAATATCGGCGGGCTAAGTCCATCGATACCTTTAAGCGCTATTTGCTCAAAATGATCGAGAACATAAGTTAAAGCCCGAAATGTTAAATAGACTTTCTTAATGTAAATTAACTAAGCACTAACATTAATGTTAACTTATTAACATTATTTTAGCAGACCGCGCATGTTGAACCCACATGTATGATAAAAGTTGTTGCTCTTATCGACATTTCTAAATCCCTAAATTGATTTTAAAACTCGCATTTACATGGGACGAAAATGTAGATGAACAGAGCAAAAAATCTAAAAAACTTGACTACATTTTGTAAAAGAAACAGGGTTTGAAAAGGCTATCAGTTTTATATTTCATTTGCTATTGAATGTGCTGTGCATTGACATAATCGTAGTTCACATGAAGAGCAAAAGCAAAAAAGTCCAAACTCGAAGCTGTTTTATCAATATGCTGTGAGAGTTTCGAAAGAATATCAATAGCATTTTTCAAATGCTTACGTTACACACTAGGAAATTTTGCCATTTATTAGGCAAAAATCACTTTTCCAAAAGTGTTTAAAACTGAAATTTTTTTTTTCTCATTAGTTCACCCCGAATTTTGCTTTAACAATGCTTTGTTAATTGAGCAGCTACTAAACTTAGGTTCTGCCAATGAATGACACCTTAATGTTAGGTGTGTTTTTCTGCTGGGATTTGCAATTGCCAAAAAATAATAAAAACAGAAAGTTTTGTCAAATATTTTTGATGGAATCTAATCATTGTAGTATGTACTATGTGTTAGTACTTTTGATCTGTAGAAATTAATCGTGGTGTCTTTGTAGTTGATATTAAACCAAATAGCTAAACCATTTTAACTTATTGTTGTGATAAGTGTAACTAACTTTATTGAATATAACTTATATGCTAACAATTACTGTTTGATCGTACAGCACGATGCTGCCACCAGCGTCGTGGCCGGAGCCAAGCCAAAAACTAGTTGTCGTGCTGCTGCTGCGTTAGGGATGGTGCAAGCTATGCAGCCAGAGCTGCCACACCATTTGCTTGCCAGTTTGTTATATGGCAGCTATACGATATATTCATCCGATTTTAACCAAACTTCTCGAAATTTTGTGGAAACTGATAATATTCATAGCTGGAAGGTAAAAAGACGCTACCATTGAAAATAAAAAAGTTTTTCTCACTTAAACTCCTTTTTCGACATAACGTTGCTATGGCAGCTATATGCTATAGTCATCTAATTTGGATTACACTTAATAGAATTGTGTGGTAGCATATAATATTGCTCAGTAACAAGTTTGGGAGCGATAGCATTCAGAACAAAAAAGTTTTTCCTACTAAGACTTTTTTCAGAACTATATTTTGTATGGTAGCCATACTATATAGTTGATCGATTTTCATCATACTTGGTGAAATTATGTAAAATCATAGAAAAAAGAAAGAAATACGAGGTTTGGACATGTTTGCGTTGAAGACAAAAAAGTTTTTCTTACTAAAACTACTTTTTCGACCGACGCACAGTGGTCCAGAATCGCTTTGCCTTGGACAAAATTCTGTAACTTTTAAACCGCTCAAAATTTTGAATTAAATTTTTGTTTGTTTGATTAAAAATCATGGTCTTATATAAATAAGAGTTTATTAATATTGATTTAGTAGTTCCGGAGCAATAGAGCGCCAAAGTAAAAATTTCGTAAAATATGTTTCCTTTCAAGCTCTTGTAAGCCATATTAATAAAGCTAGGGTGCTGATTTTTCATCAGAATCTATATAAGGTAATGCTTAGCTGATTTTTCAAAACTATAATTTAATCGGTCAAGTTTTAGGTACATTTTGTATATTATTTAACATTTCAAATCTTGTGTTACCTTAATTGCACCTGAAATCCATAAAATTTAGTGTAGGGTTCCAAATTGTTTTCAAACTTAATTTTTTTAGTTGTTTCCAGATTTCAACCAAGTTTCGAGCCAATCGGACATCCTTTGGATATAGCTCCAACGCAAAATCAATATTTTTTCATAAATTTTATAGAAAAATTCGATTTTTAAGTAAATATTTCTGAAAATCATTATTTTTATTTTTGTACATTAGGTTTTAAATTATTTTTTTAGTTGTTTCCATATTTCTACCAAGTTAAAAGCCAATCGGACATCATTTAGATATAGCTCCCATATAAAATTTAAATTTTTTCATACATTTTCAAGAAAACTATAAAAATGAAGATATTCGTTAAGCAGCATGCATGTTACGACGATTACACAGAGCGGACGAGTCGTGAGCGGTTCTTCACTTGCGAAATTGATTCGTATACCTCTCGAACATCACGTTGCGTACGTTACAATGACGAAACGAGCCGTGTGCGAACGGCCTAAGGCGTACACAAACAAACCTTGACTGTTTTCACATCAGTCACTTTTCCTCGAGTTGGGTCTCGATCGGTGTCGGCTAATGATATTTTTCTTAAAAAAATTTTGAAGAAAATTTTGCCAGCCTCGGAATGTTTAAAAATAGGTGTAAAATAGGTACCTGCGGCAAAAGCTATTGTTCACAAACTACAACTTCGATTTCAAAATGTTATATATTTATGAAAAGAGAAATAGTACACCTACCTAACAAAATATAACAAAAACAACTTAAAAATGCCCACTATAGCCGAAGATATGATAAGTCAAACTTAGTTAATAAACCAAAACTTTTGGATTTTTTGGATTGCTAAAAATTTTCTAAGTGGAGGCGGCTGTAACATTTATATTCGTAAACATATCAAAGAAATTTTTTGGCTACCTTAATTTGTGTATATAAACTGTCGATTTATCCAAAAAAAGTTGAACTTTTCAACAAATATGAAATTAAGGTTTTGTACAAGGCAGCTATATGCTATAGTCATCCGATCCGACCGGTTCCGACAAATGTGCAGCGTATTTGTGTCAAAAGCCTTCGTGCAAAGTTTGGTCACGATAGTTTTAAAACTGAAAGAGGAAATGGCATTGAAACAGATAAACAGACGAACGGACAGATGGACATGGGCTACATCAACTCAGCTCGTCATGCTGATCAAGAATATATATATTTTATGCTTCCTTCTATACGTTACAAACATATGGACAATTTTAATATTTTTGTAGAGGATATTAAAAGGGAGGATATTTTGTGCAAATCTGGCGATGAAGTGGCGGAAATGTAAGCGAATAATGCAACAATTTGAACTTAGACATCCTGACTGGCTTAAACAAAATCAATTCATAGGCATTGAAAAGCACATGAACCCAGTATCTCGTCTATGATTGTTATTTCCACTTAAGGGTATTAGAGGTCCAAGGAATCAAGCTGCTGATTTATCAATAACTGAGGGAGAGCAAGCACAGCTGCTCGTAAAAAAGGACAAGCTGCACTTGCAGCAGTTCTTAAGTTATTTTCAATAAGTCCGGAAAAGACAAAAATGATCCGAAATATAATGTTACACCCAATCAAGAACACATTGCGGTCTTCCGCCGACGGGCATTCATTTTGGATCACAAAAGATCTATATTGTGCAGTTAGAGATGACTGTGAGAACAGAACAGAAATTCCAAAATATTAACAAGCCGCATTTTTTTCAGGAAACTCGTAATTTCATTAAGTTTGAGGGCGAAAAATATATTTCTGATTACGCGTCAATAATTTTACAAGTTTATATAATACATTCTCATTTAAAACAAAAGCAAAATCAAAATTTGCATACGTTTTTTTAAGGCGGGTGAAATGCTACAATGCCCACCTTTTGCCAACTATACCCCAACAGTATGTAAACACAGAGAAAAAACGAGAAGGCCAAGCTAACTTCGTCTGTGCCGAAGTTTTTATACCCTTGCAAATGCTGTTTTTGAAATGTCAGAGTTTAAGAACGCTTACATAAAAATCCAAAAAAATTTTAACTATAACCCATTTTCCGACAGATAATCATCTGATTTCGACCAAATTTCGCGAATCTTTTTGAAAACATATCAAAATATAAAAATCGCCGAGTTTAAGAACGATAAAATTTAAAACAAAAAAGTTAATCTCACAAAAAAAATTTCTTACTAAGAACTGTTTTCGACCGATCGGTCCTATGGCAACCATAAGATATAGTCACCCGATGTCGATCAACTTCAAATTAGTTTGAAAGCGTTTAATATTTAGAATCACCGACTTAAAGAACGATTTACTTGAAAACAAAAAAGTTTTTTTCACTAAGACCCATTTTCCGACCGATCGGTCCTATGGCAGCTATATGTTATAGTCATTCGATCTTGAACAAAATTTGCAAATCTGTTTGAAAGCATATAATATTAACAATAGCCGAGTTTTATGACGCTAGCATTGCAAACAAAAAAGTTTTTTTCACTAAGACCCATTTTCCGACCGATCGGTCCTATGGCAGCTATACGTTATAGTCATCCGATCTTGACCAAAATTTGTAAATCTGTTTGAAAGCATATAATATTAACAATAGCCGAGTTTTATGACGCTAGCATTGAAAACAAAAAAGTTTTTTCACTAAGACCCATTTTCCGACCGATCGGTCCTATGGCAGCTATACGTTATAGTCATCCGATCTTGACCAAAATTTGTAAATCTGTTTGAAAGCATATAATATTAACAATAGCCGAGTTTTATGACGCTAGCATTGAAAACAAAAAAGTTTTTTTCACTAAGACTCATTTTCCGACCGATCGGTCCTATGGCAGCTATATGTTATAGTCATCCGACTTTGACCAAAATTTGCAAATCTGTTTGAAAGCATATAATATTAATTATGGCCGAGTTTTATGACGCTAGCATTGAAAACAAAAAAGTTTTTCTCACTAAGACCCGTTTTTTGACCGATGGTTCCTATGGCAGCTATAAGATATAGTCATCCGATCCGGTTGGTTCCGACATATTAGCAGCGTGCAGTAAAAAGAAGACTCTGTGCAAAATTTCAGCTCGATAGCTTTAAAACTGAGAGACTAGTTTGCGTAGAAACAGACGGACAGACGGACAGACAGACGGACAGACAGACGGACAGACAGACGGACAGACAGACAGACAGACAGACGGACGGACAAAGCTCAATCGACTCAGCTCATCGCCCTGATCAAGAATATATATAGTTTATGGGGTCGGAAATGAATATTTCTATGCGTTGCAAACTTCTGGGCAAAATTATAATACCCTTTGCAAGGGTATAACAAGTGAGATAGTCGGTCATGCCCGACTATAAGTTACCTTGTTCCAGTTAATGCCGTCGCGCGCATTTGCTCGCTCGTTATACGTGTGTTAAAAGCTTTTTTACGCTTTCTATGCGTTATACGCTGTTATACGCGTTATACGCTGTTATACGCTCATCTCTAATTTTCTTTCTCTCTCTCTCTCTCTCCCAAAGATTGTGTTTGTTTGAATACAGCAGTGGTTGGCTGGAAATGGGGTAGTGGGGGTGCCGGTTATATTTTTTTGCTCATAACTTGTATATCGTTCATACGATCTTTATTATTCCTCCAGCAAATCGATAAATAATTTTGATTACTAGATTTCTCTAGAAGGTACGAACAATCTATCTTCAAAACTGTGGAAGATGTGACGTTTTTTCCAAATTGTGGGGGCGGGAGGGGACTTTAAAAAAAATTGAAAATAAACAGGGCTGCAAACCCAAAAAATTTTTCGGAACCTATGGTTTGCTGGTTCGAACCAAAATTTACCAACGGTTAAGGTTCGGAAATTTAAGGTTCGAGATTTTTTGGCATTGGTTTTGGTTCGAACCGTGGTCCGTTGAATGTTTTTCCCAATATATTTAAAATAACCATACAATAGGTATACACTTGACGCCTAGATACATTGTTAGTCCGCATTTACACGGTGAAGCAAACTTTATGAAGTTCCTCATGAAGTTTTGTTTGTAGGGAGAGCAATCGAAGCAGTCAAAGCTTCATGGCAAGCTGGCAATGAAGTTTTTCGATATTTATATGTATAAGATGAAAAATTTGTGCCAGTTTTCTCTGATTTAGTGTCTGTTTATGTTCTGTACCAAAGGTACACAGAATATTTGTGCAAATGTATGTAACCGCCAGAACAAAGCATCTCTGACCCTATAAAGTGTATACATATATTCACTTTCGCATGTGCAAAGTACATCATAGTCTGGCTTGGCCGACTTTCTTTTTTTGAACCGAACCAATAGCTTTCATCTATTTTCGTCCTCGTGGTTCGGTTCAGGGTTTGGATCACAGTTAAAAAAAGCCGGATTTCCGGGTTTGAACTGGTTCGGTTCAAAACCGGTTTGCAGCCCTGAAAATAAACTAAATCTGCCTGCAAGTATAATGAGTTTGTGTCCCATACGTGTCAAACCTCTATCTCTTACCATCTCTGAGATCTCTTCGTTCATACGAACGGACAGACGGACGGACGGACAGACGGACATGGCTATATCGACTCGGCTGTTGATGCTGATCAAGAATATATATACTCTGTGTACCTTTGGTACAGAGTATAAGAATATAAATTTTATGTTTATATGACCCTTATTAAAATGAATTTTTTAAAAATATCAATTTTTTCATATCATTTGGCAAGAAAATAATATCATTTTGATCCAAAATAGCATCATTTACTTAAATTGATATGGAACAGTTTCAAAATGATATTTAAAATGTAAAAATGATATGTTACAAAAAAAACTGACACATTCCATATCTCGAAAACTATTTTGAATTTTGCTTTTAAGTCTTTAACAAAGTTGTTGCTCTTGGCTTGGCCTACAAAACATTTCTTTGTAGCAAACCATAAAAATTATATCTTCATACTCAAAATTACTAAAGATCCCCAATAAAGCCAAGTTTTGACCACTTTTCTACAGTTTTTCAACTTAATCTTGAAACCCGTTTCAAATTTAGACAAGTAATACAGCACAAAGTTGTTGCTTAGAGCAAAACAAACAAACCGTTAGAACGAACCGACTTCATTTAGTTACTCTTTCATATAGTTATAGGCCCAAAAGCACGTACAATGTCAGAAAAACTCGAAAAAACGAACATTTCGGTAAATAAAATTAAATTTTTTAATTACAGTTTTTATACCCTTTCAAAGGGTATTATAATTTTGCCCAGAAGTCAGTCTGTCCGTCCGTCTGTCCGACTGTCCGTCCGTCCGTCTGTCCGTCTGTCTGTCTGTTTCTACGCAAACTAGTCTCTCAGTATTAAAGCTACCGAGATGAAATTTGGCACACAGTCTTCTTTTTACTGCACGCTGCTAATATGTTGGAACCGACTGGATCGGATGCCTATATCTTATAGCTGCCATAGGCCCAATCGGTCGGAAATTGAGTTTTAGTGAGAAAAACTTTTTTGTTTTCAATTTTGTCGTTCCTAAACTCGGCGTTTGTTAATTTGATATGTTTTCAAAAAGATTCGCGAAATTTGGTCGAAATCAGATGTTTATCTGTCGGAAAATGGGTTTTAGCTATAAATTGTTTTTGATTTTTATGTATGCGTTTTTAAACTCTGACATTTCAAAATTAGCATTTGCAAGGGTATAAAAACTTCGGCACAGTCGAAGTTAGCTTGGCCTTCTCGTTAAGTTATGTTTTCTTACTATTTTCTTGATTTAATACAAAACAATTGAAATTTTTGACTGTGTTGGCCAATTGGTACCAAAAATTGTCATTTTTTGAGTTTTGGTTCCAATTCAACATGCTTAAGGGCCCGTAACAATACGAAGGACCAATCGAATGAAATCAGTATGTTCCAGTTGTTTGTTTATTGAAGTCCAAGCTACGTTTTTATCCTGGGGAAAACATAATGATTTTAAGACATTTTTGTAATTTTGAGTATAAGGATGTGACTTTATTGACTTGATACTTAAGAATGTTTTGTAAGCCAAGCCAAGAGCAACGACTTCCTCTGAGACATCAAAGCGAAATTCCAAATAGCTTACGAGATATGCAGTTGCGAATCCCAATCAGAAGCTGAAAACTTCAAAGTGCAATAAAAAGAAAACGGCAGCTAACCAGACGAAACCCAGCGAAGGTTTTTGTTCTACCATCATACTCTTTCAGAATTTTTTGGTCTCGACTCGATCAACTTTTTGTGTTGCGCAGTGATATCGATTTGAAATTTTTAACATATCAATTTGATATATTTTCATATCGGAGTAAAATTGATATGAAAAAATATCAATTTTTTTCTCGTTATAGCTTTAAGTTATTAATTAATGCCTGAAATTCGGGAAACTTTCCTATAGAGTGGTGGGACCCGCGTTTTGTATTAAAACCTGTTAGAAATTTATTGTAATTAATGCAAACTTTATTTCCTTTTATAATTATCTATTTGAAATTAGATAGTGATAGTCAGTTATGGCAACGTCATACATAGCCCAGGTTGTCGGACCAGGTATACAACATAATTTGGTGTAAAGCCAAATATAAAATAAATATTATTTTTAATCATTCCTTTTCAGAAGCATAGCATAAACACAATAAATTTGGTGTATATAAACGTAATATGTGTTTAAGCCGTAAACAAGCTACACAAATTCTAATAAGAGAATAACCTAGTTAACCCTATAACCCTATCGAGAAAACGTAAGACGAAATTCAAAATGCTGACTACTGCTGGACACCGCATAAACGATTCCATGATTACACACAAGTATCGCGGTATCGTAAATATGATTTCTTTTATCTGTAATCTCACAATGCCAGAAAGAAAAATGAAAGAATGAAAACTAATTTGTACCTATAGAAGAATAGCAATTCGAGACAATATCCCTGATACAAATGATGAAATTAAGTGGTGTTTGGTTAGGTTTGGCATTTCCCAAGAGACTCGCCTCATAACACTAATTAATTTGGATATTTTTTGATTTGTTTTCTTTTTACATTTCTGGGCATTTATGTTCAATTAACAAAGTAAAAATTAAAAAAAAAGAAGTTATTTACCCATATTTTCTTCATTATATATATATTTTATTGGCATATTTCTTAAATTGATTGATTATTCATTTATAGTCCCACATTATCCAGAAATTTATTCAGTTGCCATTTGAAGCAAATTGTTTGCTACTTGATCCACAACTTATCCTTTTTTCAGGCTCGTGTGCAAATGTTGCGGAATGAATTGCTCTGAGCACATTTATTTGCAAATATGTTTTTTGTTTTTTTGTATTGTGCTTTCATGTTTTTTCTCTCTTGTCTCTGCCCAGGAACAAAAATACAATATTTTGGCCAAGTTTTATTTGTGGCAGACAAATATTTCAGAGGGCCTAAAAGCATGCAATAGAAAATTGGCAGACAAAGAAAATACATATCCATGCATGTGTATACACTCGTCCATGTGTGCGAGCTTTTGTTAAAGACTTTTCTTTTGTAAGCGAAATTAGCCCAGAGCCAGTGTGACTCCTAAAGATGAAACGTTGCCCAGGACTGATGAGGGATTTCATTAAGCTAAACAGAACTTGAAACATGTAAAGCATATGCATAATATACTTGACACATCTCATAAACAGCAAAGTGAAGGGTATAATTTTTACCTAGAAATGCTAGGATGTACACATGCTATCACCTTAGCAACAATTTGTTTCAAATTATTTATAAAGCTGGTATTAGGATTGGATATAAAACAAATTGGGTTCACGTTCTGCCTTTGACTTGATTGATATTCCACTCACAAAGGCGCCAAATGGAAACAAAAAGTGTGCTAGCTCTTTTTAAAACACATCTAGACTTTGTGTATGCGTGTGGGAGAAAATGGGGAAAAATTTGAATTTTTATTGAATTTTCTTTACGCTGCCACAAACTACTCATCAAATATTATTAAATTTCATTTTGATGGATTTGCGACGAATGCTGCCACTTATAAATAGCCAAGTACTTGAATTTCTATGTTCGAATTGGAATTATCAAGGGGAGAGGCTTATCAATGGCAAATCAAAGAAATTCTTATATAAATTCAAAAGGTTTTTTTTATTATATTTACTTTGAATAAAATGTGTAATCAGTAGAGCGCGGATATATACACACCTGATCATATTAATAGGTACACACATCAACTCTGACTTTAAGGTAACAGAAAACAGTTTTATTCATTGTTTCAAACTTAAAATTTGTTCTCATTGGTTCTTAAACTATTTGTTCTTTATGAAATTAACTTAATTGTAACATAGAATAATAATATAACATAAAAGAGATCATTTTGTGTTTCAGATACGTTTTCAGTGTGATCATAATAATAGGTAAACTTCATGTGTTGGTAAGAAAAAAAATTTTAGTTTCCATTTTGTGTTCTTTTTTTAGGTAAATTAGTATTTCCTAACTTAGTATCCAGTGTACCCAAATCAATTTTTGGCCACTACTGCTATTCTTTTTGGCATACTTTTAATAAGAGCCTGGCAGGTCTCTACTGGTGTCTCATACCACAGTTTTTGGACACCTTCCCATAATTTTTGTTTATTTGAAAATGAATGCTTTGCCAATTTCTTTTTTAAGTCTCCCCACAAGTTTTCAATGTGGTTAAGGGGGATTGGCTTGGCCACTTCAGAACGTCAACTTTTTGGTCCTCGAAAAATTTAGATAACAGCCTTGATGTGTGTTTAGGATCATTATCTTGCTGAAATACCCAACGTAATGGCATATTTTCCTCAGCATACGGTACCATAACTGTTTCCAATATGGATTTGTACTCTTCAGCATTCATTTTGTTCGTAGTCTGATAAATTGGACCTACGCCGTACCAGGAGAAGCCACCTCCATGTTTGACTGATTTTTTTTGTAAGCCGTGGATGGAATTCCTTTCCATTAGGGCGTCGAACATTCCTTTCACAGTCATTCCCAAACAAATTAATCTTGGTTTCATCGCTCCATAACATGTTTCTCCATTTTTTCTCCCCGGTGCATCCTACCCAGTCTTTGTGGTCCCTTGCAAAAGTTTGCCTCATGGTGATATTTTTTTTGCTCATAAGTGGGACTTTTCTGGCAACTCTTCCTGGTAGGTTGGCATCTTGTAGTCGTCTTCGGATAGTTGGAGCACTAACTGAATTCCCAATTTCGGCTGCAATAGCCTTCGATGACTTAAATGGGTCCTTTTTGCTCAAAGTTAGTATGTAGTGGTCAAGGGTTTCTGTTGTTTTTTGTGGTCTTCCACGGGTTTCCTGTCTTGGTTTTCTTTCTAATGCATTTTTAACAAAATTATGAGACCTGTTCATTAATTTGGCGATGGCTCGTAAAGATTTGCCTTCTTTTCTCAGACTAGGAACCAATCGAGCTTCTTCTTTAGTTCAATGAGATTTTCGACCCATTTTTTTTTTGAAAAAAATAATTATTTAATTCTCTGTATTGACAGGAGCTATACTTCATTTTCCTTTAGTTACCAAAAGATCACTGATTACAAAATTATTCACTTGATACTTTTGAGAAACGGAGCCTGTACCTATTATTATGATCAGGCGAAATGTGTGGTGGACTCGCAATTTATACAAAAGCTTTGATATACGGGGCAGCCCCTCTTTCAACTCTTTGCCACAGTGTGGCCAGACATTGACAACAACAAAAAATTAAAAAGTTGTCAACACTAAAAGTACGAAAAAACCATCTATAATTAAAAAATTCCGGTGTGTACCTATTAATATGATCAGGTGTGTATGCTAAAAGGAAGATGAGTATATTCCCAAAAAATATTCTAAAAAGCATATGAGTATATTCTTTTTTTATCTTATAAATGCGATTTTTCTAAAAATTATTTAAATTATTGTTTTATTTTGTATAATCTGCACCAAATAATAATAATTTTACAATATTTTCGGCTGAAAAACTTTCTCTCCTGTCCGACAAAATATTTTTATAAGTCTAAAACGACCGCAAGATGTTATGGGCTCATAAAAATATTTGTTCCCAACTTCTCCATGTGCAAGCTTTAGAAACTGTTAAAGATTGAGAATAATCTGCACTGATTCTACAATTCTATCTACGATTTCCGAACAATTATTTGCGATAAACATCAAATTCTCGATAAGCTCCTCATCTGCAATTAAATTTTGTGCCACTGCGATGCATTTGGATTGTGCGCTATTAAGTTTTTGTAGAACCTAAAAAAGTTTATTAAAAAAACTAATGAAATAAGTATATTTTAGCTATGTACCAACTTAACTTAAAAATCCCGCGAGGCCATCAAAACTTAAAATATCTGATTTGTATTTTCGTAAAATTCTCTCTAAAATATTCCGATTTTATTGAGCCATGTTTAGCAAAGAACTTCGCATGTTAAAAATCGTATGGAAAATTGTACGGTATAGTCTACCTTCCGTACAAAGCAAGGGCTGGCAAAACACACATGCTCATTTTGGCGTTGCGTGTGTGTGTGTTTAGCCACGGGAGAGCGGGCTCACTTAGCACTTCTTTGTTGTTGAAAAAGAAAGCAGTATAAGCTCGTATACAGTCGGTGTATCGACGCCGCTGCCGCAGAGCCCTGTTTCATACGCATTAGATAGGGAAGCGACGAACTCTGGTACAAAGTTTAAAAAGTTATGCATCGAACTAAAGTATGTAGTTTCTTCTGTCCGATTAATTATACTTGTAAGTTGTAAAGGAACGTTCAACATCGCAAGAAATTGTTGAAGCATAAAAGTAGCAGATACAATAATTATTTTTAATAGTTGTTTTTGCAACTGAGTTTCCAATCTTAAATAGCAATCAAATGTGTTTTCGTACCCTTTGTTTTCAGCTCGTATGTTCAGTTTTCGTTACAAAAAATCAATATGTTCCACCCCGTCTGGGAATCGAACCTCGGTATCTTCGATTCGTAGTCAAAAAACTAACAGCTGAGAAATATTACTAGAGAAAAAAACTACTGTTTTAAGAAAAAAAAAACGAATATACTCATATTCTTTTTATTCTAAATATGCCATTTATGCTTTAGCATATATGTATATCCGGGCTCTAGTTATCAGGTATGTGTTTTGTCATTTTGAAATCCACTCCGTTTAACTTTAGAATTCTTTGTGAATTTAAGAGAAGCACTACTCACTAAATATATACATTTTTAATTAAAACATTTCGTGGCAAAAATTACTCATCGCAATACACATCGACAGCTGTTGCCAATATTCAATTACCAATAATTATTTTAGGCTGGTATCGCAAACGAAAAACCCCAAAAAAACTTTTCCCAACCCTTTGCCAATAGTTGTGGATATTTATTTTCAATTTTGTCCGCACAAAAGCTCTCAAATTGTTTGACTGAAATTTTAGTCGCGAGGTTGAACAGACAAATACGGGGGGATGGGGTTACAGTCGGGCGTCAACGGACTTTACTGCGGAAATTTTCGTTGCGTTTTGGGAATTGGGAAGACAACACGCCTGAGGGAGGACATAAAATAAAAAGATGAGCGCAGCTTTTAAATTTTGGTTAACAACGAATAATTTAAAACAGTTTTCCACAAACTAAACCCTATTTTTTTGGGTTTGTTTTAAAACTAAATTTCTATCCATTTAAAATTTCACTCACTTTTCACATTAAATTACATACATTTTTATAACATTTAATTATTCACTTAGAACTGAGTCTTTTTTGTATAGTTCGTTGATGCCCATGCTGGGCCAGGCATTATAGCTCCAACTCTTCCTTCTTGTCATTCATATACAAACGAATGAAAGATGCAGCAATGGAATTTCTATTACGAATGCTGAAAAAAACAGAAAACAAATAAAGACTGTAGAGGGGGGAATCTTTGCTGTAAATATTTCATAAGAAATATGAATTCATTCGTTCTCTGCCTTTACTTTGAAGCTAATTAAATTTAAGCAGAGCAAAAGCCGAACTTTGTTCAGTTTTATAAACAGTCGTTCAAGTTTTATCAAAGCTTTTTTTTACGATTTCCCTTGACTGCACTTGGAAAAATTAAGCTCAAATAAAGCAAATATTGAAAGTGAACAGGATTAAATCAACTTGACTTTGAAAAGAAAGGGAAAAAAGCCAAATAAATAACCATTTATAATGACTTCATTTCTTACCGCGATAGCATAGAAATTGAAGAAGTATAGAAACGGCCTCGGTTTTATAATGCATACATAAACATGAACATTGGACCGGTCCTCAAAGGGCTAGATGGATCTCAAGTTTCGTTTCGGTGGACAATATCTTACTAATTTTATCAATGTGAAAGTTTGTATGTTTGCCCGTTTGTTACTCAAACATGCAGAAATGGCTTAACGGATTCGAGGACTTGAGCATAGGCTATATAACTTTTATTTAAATGGTCCAAAAAACCGCGAAATTTGCCAAATTATTTCAAGAGTATTTAATAAAGCGCTTGATGATTAGATGACAATGCACTAGTTGATAAATAGAAGATGTAGATCCAATGTTCAAGAAAATCACGAAATTTGCAAAAATAAGAGGTGTAGACCAAAAATCGCGAAGATTGCCAAATTTTCATTTGAATATTTAGAAAAACGCAGGCCTTGGTAAGTTAGAGGCGTAGCTTGAACGCTACAAAATATTGCGAAATTTGTCGATTTTTCGTATAACTTAATACGCTGTTTACACTGCGGTCGTACGACCTTTTTGGGTATTTATACCCGTTACTCGTAGAGTAAAAAGGGCCTACTAAAGTAGTGCAAATGTATGTAATAGGCAGAAGGAATCATTTCCGACCATATAAAGTATATATATTCTTGATCAGCATCAACAGCCAGGTCCGTCTGTCCGTCCGTCTGTAGAAGAGCTAGAGCAACCAAATTTGGTATGTAAACTCCTCTTGTCTGCACCCAGATCAAGTTTATTTCAAATTTTTGCCACGCCCACCCCCGCCCCACAAACAAAAATGTTAAATAACTCCCACAATTTTTAAGATATCGATCTCAAACTATCCTAAAAGAATATAGATCGGATCATAAATAGCCGAGTAAAAAAATGCCCCCCCTCAGTAACACAGGAAGGCTAATCAACATTTCTTTCTATGAATAGCGGGTATATCGAAGTCGGATAGAGCCGACATAAGCCCTACAAACTTATGGCAGTTGACTTTCAATTTGGGACGGTCGCAGACTCCACGATCGAAAAATATAAGTGATGGCAGACAGTATTTACGTCAAAAATGTGGCAGTCTTGTGCAGTTTTTATCGATAGTTATCGGAATATGCAACGGCGTAAATATAAGAAGAGCAATAAGAAGATAAACAAGTGCAAACGACAGGTTAAAAGTAAGTACGGTCAGCTGGGACCGCTCATATATTTGCGAGTCGTTGCATCGACCAGGCCGGGCGTGGCATACCAGTTGTATGTGTGGCTGCTGAAAAAAGTTTTTTCTTTCTTTAAGCTTCATACGGAGATACTTTCGAAATGTGTGAGAAATTTCTGCACATTATTTCGCCGATAGCAAGTGCGAAAAAAGCGCTCATCTCTAGTTGTTTTGTTTACAAATTCAACTTGGCGGGAACATTTAAATTAATTAACAGCGAATAGTTATGGTGGCCTCCAATGATGCAATAGTTGATACAATAGCTTTCTGTGATTTGTAAAAAGCGGTAGTGAAGGCACCTAGGGTTCCACAGAGTATGGTTAATCCTTTTTTGCAAATACTTAAATGGTTTCCATCGTGACCTTTATTGTTAATAGGCAAGTGGTTCTTTATGGACACAACTAGGGGAGGGACTGAAACGACTTTTTGAACCATGGCCTCTCGTTATCATGAACTTATAATGCAACGGCATAGATTAGGAGATGTGGTCTACGACTTGCGGCAACAAGAAGTCTCAAGTCCGACCATTGTAAAGTTGTGCAGCTCATCTGTTCAACATTCAGAATTGCCGTCGTCCACAAATGAATCACTAAGAATTGGGCCAAAGTTCCTTATCATCAGCCATCTCGTACAAGGAGCTATAGGTTCTGTAAAAGAGAATTAACGCCGACAAGTCTGGCAAGAAAGACAGATGTGGAGCTGACCCCCACTCCACATCGCTGAGTTTTTGAGTTGCGATGGGTACGCCACCATCGCTTCCACTTGTGCTTAGCAAGCCGGCAGCGTAAGCTCTCCGCGTTGCGACGGTCTCCTATAAAAAACAATCAATTGTGAATTACATCCATCCTTTTCAAAGGCAGAACCTTTACTTTCCCTGATAATTTTTGTAAAGCCGCTATCCTAATGCTGCCACAGCACAATTTTCTGTTTTATTATATCAATTAGGGCCACCTTCTCCTCCAATGAAAAGTTGCCCATTTATTACTCATTTTAAAACACCGCGCCGCACACACCGTCACACACTTGTGCTTCGCAACAACGAAAAATATGCTTTGCATCTATTTCAAACCTGCGAAATAATCACTATCGCGTGACTATCGCGTGACACGTTGAAGTCGATTGGCAGCGCTGTGATATCGAAATGACTATTTCGCGTGTGAACTCCAGACCAACAAAAAATTATAAGCACGCACGCCAAGAGTTTGAGAGAAGCTTGGCCCTGGCCCTCCAGGAGGTGCTGTTTGAGCCAATTTTACATTTTACATCGACCAGGAGCGCCAACATTAATGTAAAGAAATTGGTATCGATGGTTTACCAAAGCAAGAAGTACTACGGAGTACCATGCTTTATAGTTATAAAAGTCCGTGGCGTCTTGCTTTGGTGGCATCACTTCAATGTGGCAGCCGTCGATCGCACCAAAACATTGAGGAAATCCATTTCACGCATTCTTCCACTTTGTCCTGAGTAAAAATATTTGGTCCCAGATATTTAGGTGCTGTTTCCATGTTTCCATATAAAATTCATTTAAAATATTGCATACACTTGCCCAATTGTCCTATATTCCGCGGAAGAGCTCAAGGTGTTAAGCGCTATGCAACTCTTTTCTCTAATGGAATGGCTAGGGGAAAATTTGTATCTTTCCGTGTGAGCTGAGGCAATTTGCTGACCAGTTCGTAAATCAAGTTTTTTTTCATTTTGATGCCCAATTCTTTAAATTGAGCAGGAGTTGCCTTGGGCACGTCAGCCTCCCAAAAACACCCGAAACGATCCTTCAAATAAAATATACAATATATTAGTTAATGAATCAAACAAGCGGTAATTATTGTTGTTACACGCATCAACAAAGATCTTAGAATTAGCTCTGATTCCATGGCGTTTATAATTGTTCCCATTCGCTTTAAATGGCGATTAAATAGATTTTACGATTTCATGACCATCTGCAAAATGTTTTTTTCCATTTTCAAAATTCCAATTAAATTAAAAGTACACAAAAAACAGCTGATTGACGTTTGGGACTGTTCGCCCCAAAAAAGTCGTACGACCCCAGTGTAAATTCGTATAAGATTATTATGAAAATTTAATGGATGGCAGTAGAAGATTGATAAATAGAAGGTGTATTGCGAACTAGTGAAACCATATTACTTGTTAGCGCATTTCAAATTTGTTACCTTAATTTTAACAACAAAAAACGATAAGAATGAAATTTATCGAATGAATCGATACACACTGCTGAATGATCGAAGGTCGATCAATCGCAGCCAACGTAACTCTCTCTATTATTGACCACGCTGAAGAAAAGAAGTCAAAATTAATTAAAGCTAAGGGAAAAGTATAAAAACGAGAAAGCCAAGCTAACTTCGTCTGTGCCGAAGTTTTTATACCCTTGCAAATGCAAATGTCACAGTTTAAGAACGCTTACATAAAAATCAAAAAATGTTGTAACTAAAACCTGTTTTCCGACAGATAAACGTCTGAAAAAAGTTTTTCTCACTAAGACTCAATTTCCGACCGATCGGCCCTATGGCAGCCTTAAGATATAGTCATCCGATTTCGGCCCAATTTTGCGAATCTATTTGAAAGCATATAAAATAAGTCATCAGCGAGTTTAAGGACGCTAACAAAACTAAACAAAAAATTTTTTTACCAAGACTCATGTTCGACCGATCGGTCCTATGGCAACCATAAGATATAGTCACCCGATGTCGATCAACTTTTTCAAATTAGTTTGAAAGCGTTTAATATTAATAATCACCGACCTTAAGAACGATTTACTTAAAAACAAAAAAGTTTTTCTCACTAAGACCCATTTTCCGACCGATCGGTCCTATGGCAGCTATAAGATAAAGTCATCCGATTTTGACCAAAATTTGCAAATCTGTTTGAAAGCATATAATACTATTAATGACCGAGTTTAATCACGTTAACATTGAAAACAAAAAAGTTTTTCTCACTAAAACCCATTTTTCGACCTATGGTTCCTATGGCAGCCATAAGATATAGTCATCCGATTTTGAACAAAATTTTCAAATCTGTTTTAAAGTATATAATATTATTAATGACCGAGTTTAATCACGTTAACATTGAAAACAAAAAAGTTTTTCTCACCAGAACCCATTTTTCGACCGATGGTTCCTATGGCAGCTATAAGATATAGTGATCCGATCCGGTCGGTTCCGACATATTAGCAGCGTGCAGTAAAAAGAAGACTCTGTGCAAAATTTCAGCTCGATAGCTTTAAAACTGAGAGACTAGTTTGCGTAGAAACAGACGGACAGACAGACAGACGGACAGACAGACAGACAGACAGACAGACGGACAGACAGACAGACGGACGGACAAAGCTCAATCGACTCAGCTCGTAGCCCTGATCAAGAATATATATAGTTTATGGGGTCGGAAATGAATATTTCTATGCGTTGCAAACTTCTGGGCAAAATTATAATACCCTTTGCAAGGGTATAATAAACTATTTGTCTATTTATTCGTCGTATAAACTCATACGAACCAACATTATTCATAAATAGTTATCGTTTCAAAGTACTTTTGGCTGACATCTGTTTTTTAAGCTACAGGGTTTCACAGCTTCTACAATGCTGCGCCCAGTGTCTTAACTTAAAACTAATGGATGTAAGTTTATATTGTGATAGTTGTACAGGACCTAAACGTAACAAAGCCATTTTGACGCATTTTGTGTCATTATCCAAGTTTACGGCCCAATTTCTCAATGTTCGGTTAGTCAAAATGTATCAGAAATTTCGCATATGCCACCAGGTTATACTATGATGCCTGTCGATAAGTATATTATAGTAAGATAGAATCATTTAGTCGAAGTCGAACAGTATGGGCACCTAACCATTGGCCTACAATTATTCGAGGTTTAACAACCAATCCTTTCAGCCATGAATGCATACCACTTAAATATTCATATTGCTAAAATTGAAAATTGTTTTCTGATTTCACTTTACAAAAACCGAATAAATAAAATTTAAGCTTGCTACGCTACGCCAATTTCGATTGAGCTTATAACTTAATTACGGCTATTTCTAAATAGAAAAGAAAGAAAGAAAAATCCATTAGCATTTATTTTAGGCAGTTTGCTAGACCCCAAAAATTGCTTCTAATAAATTTAATGATTTTAAAGCTTTTTGCGATAAGAACAGTATTCCAAACCCATTTCATAATTAATTTCTCAGCCTTAGATCTTTCGCAAATGTAAAGGAGTTGTTAAATGAAACACATAAAAAAGACTAAAAATGTTCACTTAAAATTTGTTTCTGAAATTGGAAAATTTTTTCACTGTTGTGTACAACTTTTATAAATACACGAAACAAATAAATTGTTGAAGATAAATCAATGTGATTTGAAAAACGAATGCGCCTAAGAGAATATAACGTATGCGCCATAAAAAAGTGCATTTGGCCCAAAACTACTTAAAAACGCACCTTCTATTTATATGAGAAATAATGTGGACTACATGTATTGTTTAAAAATTTTCGCGGTTATGGCTCGATAGGCTGAATTTGTGTTATTTTTTGGAGTATAAAGGGGTTCAAGTTGAACCGTTCAACCTGACTGACTGATTCACTGACTCAGTGGTGACTGCCGCACAGCCCAAATCATAAGAGATATGAAGCTAATTTTTTAACAGTAGTCTTATCTCATGCTGAAAGTGAGAACTAAGATCGGATTTTCTGTCAAGAAATGTTTAAAATTCGAGAAAAACTTTTTGGTTTTTTTATCTGATCAAGTTCAAAATCAAGTTAGATATGAAAATTGAACAATAACTGCATACCAATCTTCCCAAAAATTCAACCCCTCTGGGTGGGAAGTGGGTGGTCAGTTTAGTTTCCAGAGATTAGCTCCAAACTCATTTTCAATGCTTCACATAATAATATATAAGAAAAGTGACTTAAAAATTTTTGTAAAACTAAGCCCAAAGTCGGGAAATCCGAGGAAAACTGTTTTATGAAACATACATGTATGTTTTAACGACCTTTATAATAATTAAACCTTCAAGTTTTTGCCTGCTCTAGGTCTCGTTATGTTGGTACTTAACTTTAAAACAGGGACACACCACACCAGGTGAAGACCGCTGATGATATGGTAGAGATACCATTGAAACAGCTGTTCGGTCAACTAGTTATGTACCAACATCACGAGACCTAGAGCCGGCAAAAACTTGAAGGTTTTATGAAATTTTTATACACTTGAAAAGTGTATTATAATTTTGCCCAGGAGTTTGCAACGCAAAGAAGGAATCATCTCCGACCACATAAAGTATATATTTTCTTGATCAGCATGACGAGCTGAGTCGATTGCGCTTTGTCCGTTCGTCCCTCCGTCTTCCTGTTTCTACGCAAACTAGTCCCTCTGTTTTTAAGCGATCGAGCTGAAATTTTGCACAGAGTCTTTTTTTGGCTGCACGCTGCTAATATGTCGGAACCGCCTGGATCGGATGATTACTTCTTGTAGCTGCCATAGAGACGATCGTTCGAAAAATATGTTTTTGTGAGAAAAACTTATTTGTTTTCAATGTTAGCGTTCTGAAACTCGGTCATTATTAAAATTAAATGTTTTCAAACTGATCTGCAAAATTTGGTCGAAATCGCTAACCTTTGGAGCGAGCTTTTTCACGTGTATTAGAACCTCGGCACAGACGAAGTTAGCTTTCCTTTCTTGTTTGTTTATCATTCCGATCGGGTTAAAAATAATTTCAAAGATCTATATGAAAATTCAACAATAACTGCGTACCAATTTTCCGGAAAATTAACCACCCTTGGTGGAAAGTGGTTGGTCAAGGTTGTGTGGGAGAGAGTTACCGCGAAATTTGACAAAATTTTCATTTGAATATTTACGAAAGCGCAGGCGTTGGAGAATAAAAGGCGTAGATTGAACAGTCCGAAATATTTCTAAATTTGCCAATTACAGGACAAAAAGTCGCAAAATTTCCAAACTTCTCATTAAATTAAATTAATAAAGAAAACGGGTAAACTGGCGGGTAAATAGGAGGTGTACATCAAACGGTCAACAAAATAGCGAAATTTCCAAAATAGACTTAAGATTATTATGAAGATTTGATGGACGGCCAGAGTACACGGGCAAATAAAGGAGGTGTAGAACAAATGGTCCAAAAATCGCGAAATTTTAAAAATTCACATAAAGACGGGATCAAATGGTCAAGAAAATCGCAAAATTTGCTAAATTTTTAAAGGAAAAATACACCTGCTTGCCACTTTGAATAGGACACCTCTAAAGTCGATTTTCTATAGTTAATTGCTGCTAAACTAACCATCTAGGAAAATAATTTTTGTTTTCTTATAAAGTTTATTTAAATGTAGTAATTAGACGAAAATTACAAAATTATTCAAAAGTTGTAAGTATACAAAAAACATTGTTAACCAATAAGTAACAAATTTTGGAGTCTTCATTTTGCACCACTTGAATAGGACACTTTATCTAAAAACCATTTAAGAATATTTCAATCCTTTTCAAATAACAATATTACTTAAATAAGAAATTACGAACATGTTTTTAAGCCAAAAAAAGTTTTTAATAGTGTGTTGAGCCTCCTTTTTCCTCCAAAACCTCACACATTCGGTCTGAAAGGGATGCATACAATTTTCCCAAATAATTCAACGATATCGAGCCCCATGCTAATTTGATAGCTGCAATTAGTTCGGGAACGCTCGAATATTGCTGACCTGATCCATATACTTCACGTCGTTAGCCATCCCACACATTCTCAATGATATTCAAGTCCGGTAACTCCACGTTTTGGCTCGCTATATACGATTTAACAATCCGGGCCGTATGTATAGGGGCATTATCATGTTAATAAATCCATTTTAGATTTGAAAAAAGAGTTTGGAATTGTGGAAAGGCCTCTTTCAATATACTATTATAACACAACGCATTCATGGTGGTTGGAATAAATTTAAGCTCACAGGTGCCATAATAGGAAATGGCCCCCCATTACCATAATACCTCCAGCACTGCTGTGCAACTTATCAAGATGGTGTGGTTCTTTTCGAAGATCATGAAAATAGTAGCTGTAGCCATCGGGGCCCTCCAAATTAAACTTTTTTTCGTCCGAAAAGACAACACGTTGCCCGTGCGAAGTCCAGGTGACATGTGCGCGCGCGAAATCAAGGCGTTGTAACTTCCGAGCCGGGTTAAGAGGTGGCTTCTTCTTGATTTTTAGTCTCTTTGCAGGTGTGTAGCATTATTAATAACACGACGCATGGTTGTCAAACTTGCTTTAACGTTGCATTTTTCCCTTATCTTGGCCAAAGAGTCGTGTGAATTGGAAGCTTCTCTTAATATAAGTCGCTTGTCCGCGATGGTAAGCACACTGTGGGTGCGGTCCTTCAAGTTTTTACCATAATTAGCCGCATTATTTAAAAAATTTGTTATGGCGTGACGGCTCCTGTCGACTTTTTTGCTATTTTGGCAATAGAAAGCCAGAATCTTGTAAGCTTGGATTTTTCCTTTCTCCGACTCAGATAATGAAGTGCCACGCCCCATTATAATTTTTTTTAAGTTTATATACACTTCAAATAAAGCAAAAAGTTTAAGTAAACCAAAATTTGTGTGCACGTGTCAACGATACCGACCAAATAAAATGCATGTTCTATTCAAGTGGCGCAAAAATTCCACTGAATTTTTGCGAATGCTCATATATAGTAGTCGGGTAAATATAGAAATTGTCAATATATATATATAGACCAATCTATCAAAAAAATCGGGATATTTCCAAAATAGTCATTAGAGCTCACATTTTCTGAGAAACTTGCAAAAAAATTTTGAGTTTTGGGAATAATTCAGATTTAATAGATGACAATAGTTAACGCGTATATGATTAGATCAAACGGTCCAAAAAGTCGCGAAATTTTTCAAATTTTTGTATGAGCTAGACTACAATGTAGACGGGTGAATTAACGGATCAAGATCCAGCGTTCCAACAAAATTCGGAAATACACATTTTTTGATTAGTTAAGATTATTATGAAGATTTGATAGTTGGCAATTCGGGTAAATGGGAGGTGTCGGTCAATTGGTTTAAAAAAATTTAAACATTTGCAATATTCCTATATGAGTTTAGATTGACCTAAAGACGGGTAAATCGACGTTTAAATAGAAGGTGTGGATCAAACGGACCAAAAAATAGCGAAATTTGAAAAACAGTTTTAATGAGTTTAGATTATCTTGAAGCGATAATAGATACATAAGCTTCATTTCTCCGTTTTGTGTTTAAAATTCTAAAGGGGGTGTAGAAGCACACGCCAGGTACCTGCTAGTATACATAATTAAATTCATTTTATCAATGATATTTTCATATTGTGAATTGGTATCAAACTACTAAAAGTATTTCAAGTGTTTGATATTGGGCCAGAAAGATTGATCAGAAGTAAAATATACATCGACATTGAACATTTTGTTATCAATACATGCTCCACTATCGTGAAACTTCAAATTGGCTATCATAATAGCGTACCACTCGAGTTCAGCAAAAAGATCATTGAAAATGTACAAATGAGCAGGTGGCAAATAATTCTGCTGAACACGGCCACTGATTATTTAAGCTTAAAACAAATGAGGTGAAATCGATGCTCCATTATTGATGCGAATGTCTTAAACATGCTGCAGTAAAATACTTTGAATGACATTAAAAACACTGTTTGTAAATAAATTAACACTGGGAGTGGACTGTATTTTGTTTATTTAGTTTATTTAATTTCACTGAACAGAACATATTTTTTGCCGGCCTGATGCGATGAGCTGCTGCTGCTTCGTTTGCAGAAATGTGACTGGCGCCAAATACCAGAAAAGATGCCGGCGTGGCGCGCAAAATACATAGAAGAGGATCCCGTTACAACAAAAGGGAATGAGAATGATCAAATACTGGTTAATGTATACATACATTCATATGTGTGTAGCTAAACGTTTAAGCATGCAGGCGCGTACATTTGAATGGAAACGACTGAATCGAAACATAGTTAGAAATATAAGGGCAGAAATTCAAATTATTTAAGATTAAAGCTCGGAGGACGAATAGTTCCCAAACATACCGGCCCCCCTGAACGATTGTTCAGTAAAGAGGGAGGGCGGCAATTTTCGTGATGGGCCGTTTGTAGATTCCATGAGCCGTCTTGATCGAAACGACTCTGGTTTTCCCATCCTGTCCCACGTGGACCTCGGTTATTCGTCCAAGCACCCATTTAGAGGGTGGTAGATTTGGTTCCTTAAGTACGACGAGAGTACCAACTTGAATGTTGGCAGTTTCCAGTTGCCATTTGTTGCGCTCTTGCAGCGATGTGAGATATTCCATATGCCAGCGCTTCCAAAAGCCCTGGACCATCGCTTGCAGCTGATTCCATCTTTCCAAACGGTTAAAGTTGACGTCCAGTAGACTAGGTTCTGGCAATGCGGTGTATGGGCCACCATGAAGAAAATGTGCTGGAGTAAGTGGATCGAGACTGCCATCGCTAACTGGACATAGTGGGCGAGAATTCAGAACAGCTTCTATTTGCGTCAGAACTGTAGATAATTCTTCAAAGGTGAGAGCTGCCGTCCCAATCACGCGACGTAAATGTAATTTCACTGATCTGACTCCAGCCTCCCAAATACCGCCAAAATGGGGTGCCGAAGGAGGAATAAAATGCCAATTGAGACCTTCATTGGCAAAGAAACTGGCTAGCTCCTCATCTTTCGCCTGATCGATGGCCATCCGCTTCATCTCGTCCAGGATTCGTTTGCCGCCATGGAAAGTGGTGCCGTTGTCTGAGTATAGGTCAGTTGGCCTGGAGCGACGTGCAATGAAACGATGGAATGCTGCGATAAAGGCCTTGGTCGTGAGATCGCTAACGACCTCCAGATGTAGCACTTTGGTTGACAAACACACAAAAATGGCAAACCAAGCTTTGCCGATCTTAGGGCTGCGTCCTTTTGATTCCTTGATTGCTATCGGACCAGCATAGTCAAGACCTGTATGCTGGAAACAGGGATTGGCATTCACTCTTGGGATAGGAAGTTCCCCCATGATTTGAGTGCTGGTGGCACGCCTCTGCAAAAAGCATATCTTGCATCGGAACACAGCCTTACGCACCAAGTTGCGTGCACCCAAAACATAGTACTGCTGACGCAGAATTGTAAAAGTGGCATCCACTCCAGTATGAAGATGCGTATTGTGAATATGTTGAACCAGAAGCATTGCGATTGGCGAAGTTTTTGGAATAAGAATCGGATGCTTCGCATTATAGGAGAGCGTTGATTGATTGATCCGACCTCCGATTCGAATAAGACCTTGCTCATCAATAAAGGGTGAAAATCGAATCAGTTGTGACTTTGCATGCAGTTGTCTTCCCTTGGCAAGCTGCTGGTAGTCCTTGTAGAACGCCTTTTGCTGCACGTGTTTGATAAGGTGGCAGCGTGACATGTGCAACTCTTGTGATGTCAGAAAAGGGAATCCGTGGGCATCCTTGTATGACTCCTTGCTGCAACGAATTCGATCAATAAGACGATAACAATAGCCAGTTACCCTCAAAAGTCGAAACCAGGATGATATTTTGTTGATTAGGATTTCGTTGATGCTGTGATCGAGTACACCATGGAAAGTAGTTTGAGGCTGCGTTCGCTCCTCCAGTTGTTCGACAGTAAATTTAGCATTTGAAACCTTGGCCTTGGCGGGTGGCCACTCAGATTCTGGTTTAGCTAACCATGATGGACCATTCCACCAAAGCTGATGTTCCAGCAGTTTGGACGGGTGAAGTCCACGTGACGCGCAATCCGCAGGATTATCCTCGGAACGCACATGGTTCCAACAGTTCCGTGGACATCCATCCAAGATTTCAGAAACTCGATTGCAGACGTATGTGTTCCAACGGCGGGGATGTGCAGAAAGCCAATGTAATACAATTTCTGAGTCAGACCAGCACCTGGAGCTGGAAATACAAATTGTTAGTGATGTTTGGACAATTTTAAGCAATCGGGTCAGTAAAAGAGCTGCATTTAACTCTAGGCGGGGAATAGAGACAGGTTTCAGAGGCGCAACTCTAGTTTTGGCAGCAATTAGCGTGACTTGGTAGTCGTTTCCAGATGCAACTCGGCTGTAAATCACAGCTCCATATGCCTGAGCAGAAGCATCGGCAAATCCATGCAGCTCGATTGATTGATGTGGACAGGAAATGTATCTTGATACGTGACATTGTGACAGCTTGGGCAATTCGTTCACAATGGCTTGCCAGCGCGAGTACAGGGTGTCTGATAGTGGTTCATCCCAGTGTAGAACACTGAGCCAGCTTTCTTGGAATAACAATTTCAGCAAAACTGTGGTAGGCGCGACAAGGCCAAGTGGATCATAAATCTTTGACAGCTCCGATAACAACTTTCGTTTGGTGGGCACGCGTTTTGTATCGCCAATATTGATTTTGACGAACATCTCATCTCGGCCAGGATTCCACTGAATTCCGAGAATTTTCACTGTCGGATGCATAGATGATTTGCTATCGATTTCCACTGATCCATGCTCGCAAATGTCATTGGGGAGAGAATCCAAAAGGCTCGGGCAATTGGAACTCCATTTCCTCAACTTAAAATTGGCCTCGGCCAATAACGCAATGAGTTGATCTTTAAGAACCATAAGATCTTCGCTGGAGTCGCATCCAGTTGGGATATCATCCACATAGGCATCAGAGGCAAGGGCTCGGGAAGCTAGTGGATACTGCTCTTGATGATCGTGGGCTAGCTGTTTCAAAACTCGAACAGCCAAAAATGGCGATGGTGCCAAACCATATGTCACTGTAAGCAGACGGTAGTGCAGTAATGGACCGCTTTCGTTTTCGCGCCAGACGATTCTTTGGTAATTTGTATGTGGTTTGAAGATTTGTATGCCTCGGAACATTTTTTCGATGTCAGCGCAGAAGACAAAGCGGTATTGTCGAAATCGCAGGCATACTCCAATCAGGTCACGCTGGATTGGTGGACCAACATGAAGGCGTTCGTTGAGAGAAACGCCTGAACTATCTGTTCCGGATCCGTCAAAGACGACGCGAACCCTGGTAGTCGTGCTGTCTGGCTTTATGACTGCATGATGTGGCAGATACATGCAGGTACCAGGATCTTCGTCTATTTGTTCTGTGTTGAGCAATTCCATGTGACCACGCCTGTGATAGTCATCTAGAAATGCTGCATACTCTTCTTTGAGTGACGGGTAGCGATGAAATTTGCGTTCAAGTGAGGCCAATCTGTTGATGGCCTGGGGTAAAGTTGCGCTGATGGGTGGGGCCCCATCCTTAAAGGGATACTCTACTACGTACACGCCATCCGGTGTGCGTGTGTGGGTGGTGGCAAAGTGATGCTCTGTTGGATCACTTGCGTCAAGAGAGGCCTGGGTAGGCTGAATACTATCCATTTCCATAAATGACCGAACCAGGTTATCCAGGTCAGCGTAGGCGTGATGCGTAACGTGCGGCATCATGTTGTCATTGTAAGCGTTGTAAGAACCTGCAATGATCCAACCAAAAATAGTGTTAAGTGCTATGGGATAATTATTACCAAAACATTTTTTCTCTCCAGTGTACAAGTCCCAAAGTTGATCAGAACCAATGATGACATCTATTGCACCAGGTGTGCAGAAAGACGGATCAGCCAATGGCAGTTTGCAAATTTGCTGCCATGTTGTTGAATTTGTGTCAATTTCTTGTGATGGGATTGACGATGTAAGCGAACTCATGATGAGAGTGTTAAGTTCAATGCAGTTGTTTGAGATGCGCGAGTATAGTTGAAACTTAGCCCGTCCTCGGGTAACGCCAGCGCTGTTGGCTGCGAGACCAAGAACAGAAATCCGGGCATGCGTACGCCGCACGCCTATACGCTGGATAAATGATTCCGTCACCAAAGTTATAGTTGATCCTGTATCGAGCAGCGCTCGGCAAGTAGTAGTATTGCCCCAGGCGTCGATCACAGATGCGAGTATGGTTGGCAATAATGTTTGCGAACCTGTGAACGGAATATTCTCCAGTGTGTGATGAGTAGTATCAGTTCGGTTATCATATCCAGCTTGCTGCTGCGCGCTATGTTCCCGATTGTTATGTGTGTTAGTAGCCGGTGGGCCATCTCTGAACCTTGCACTCGAAGGCTGATGGCTACGCTCCGCGCTATGTGCTCCGTTAAGTGTTTCATGTCCAGCTTGTTGCTGCGCACCATGATCCCAAATGTGATGACTGACAGTAGCCGGTGGGCCATCTCCGAACCTTGCACTCGAAGGCTGATGGCTGCGCTCCGCGCTATGTGCTCCGGTCTCATGTCCAGCTTGGTGCTGCGCTCCATGAACCAAAGTGTGATGTTTGCGGTTGCAAACGCGACATGTAAATTTTGAAGTGCAATTACTGGCCATATGAGTGGGGCTCAAGCAATTGAAACAAAGTTTAGCAATTCTAAGAAATGCTTGACGACCACTTGTGTCAAGGGCAAGAAATTGACTGCATCTGAATAATGGATGATTTTGCTGACAGGATGCGCATTTGACTTCAATTTTTCTCTGATCCGTGCCAGCGTGATGAGTTGTTGCTGCGCGACGGCTGTGTGAATGACGTACCAGCTGACTTGCTTCCAGTGTGTCGCCTCGCGAGAACAGAAATTTTAGAAAGTGGTTTATGGTCACTGTGGGAGATTCAGATTCGCTGCTCTCGGCCCAAAGTTGTCGAGTCTCATTGTCCAGCTTTGACAGCAGTATAAAGATGAGCCATGGGTCCCTTCCTTCACAATCTAAAGCTCTCAAACCGCGTACAACTTCGTCCGCTCCATCCGCCAGCTTGCGCACTGTGGCCGCACTGTTTCCATTAACACTAGGAAGCGTCAAGAAACTGTTTATAAAAGAGCGAGTTATTAAATGTTTTTTATCATAGCGTTCTTCTAATCTGTCCCAGGCTTCGGTGTAGTTGTCATCAGTCACAGCAATATGTTTGACCAGGTTGAGCGCTTCTCCAGCCAAATACGATTTCAGGTAATGAAACTTCTGGCAGCTGGTGAGGCTCGAGTTGTTTCCAATGGATCCCTTAAACATATCAGAAAAATGTCTCCAGTCCTCATAATTTCCAGAAAAAGTAGGCAACTTAATTCGTTCAAAGTGCAAATCTGCATGATTTCTGGAATTCTGTGTGCTGGCATCAGCCTGCTGGCCATTTGTTGTTGCAGCTGAGGCATTGTTTGCCTCTTCTTTTTCTTCTCTTAGGTCTTCCAGTTTTTTGCCCAGCAGAGCAAACGTTTGAAAATGTTTTCTCTCGTATTGATCAAAATCCAACTCTGGATTCACCCAGTCAGGCTCACCCTGGAATTCGTACAACTGCTCCGTGAGTTGCAGAAAACGATTGTAATTCTCCTGTAATTGTTTCAAGCGTGCTTCATACGCAGATATTACATTGATTTCCTGAATGAAAGTTCCGGCATTATTGAAGGCTCGTGTTATTTGGCCTTTGCAGAAGCCACGCTGTTGAATCACACTCTTCATCGCGAATGACAATAATTGAATAAACGACACTTAAATAGTTCTGTCCCGAATTAAATTGTAGCTTAGATTCGGTTCGTAGGACCAAAAAATGTTTGTAAATAAATTAACACTGGGAGTGGACTGTATTTTGTTTATTTAGTTTATTTAATTTCACTGAACAGAACATATTTTTTGCCGGCCTGATGCGATGAGCTGCTGCTGCTTCGTTTGCAGAAATGTGACTGGCGCCAAATACCAGAAAAGATGCCGGCGTGGCGCGCAAAATACATAGAAGAGGATCCCGTTACAACAAAAGGGAATGAGAATGATCAAATACTGGTTAATGTATACATACATTCATATGTGTGTAGCTAAACGTTTAAGCATGCAGGCGCGTACATTTGAATGGAAACGACTGAATCGAAACATAGTTAGAAATATAAGGGCAGAAATTCAAATTATTTAAGATTAAAGCTCGGAGGACGAATAGTTCCCAAACAAACACAAAACCCATAAACTTTGGCTCTGTTCACTCAATTCATTTCTCTAAGTGCATGCATATTTATAGATCTGCATCAGCTAACCAGCTAGCCTTTAACGCCACTTTTCGTATCCCATTGAAAATATGTAATAAATTTAATGCGCACATTTTTACAGCAGCTGTAACTGCAGCAGTCCTTGGAGTCGGACATTTGGACAGCAGCAGCTCCCTAGCGCCGATGCACAATTCACCGCTGGCAGTGCCGCTACCGCCTCTCAGCCTGACACCATCAACGCCATCAATAACGCATTTTGTAAATGACTCCTTCATCATTTTTTGCAAAACAGTACAAAAGGATATCGACACCAAGTGGCGTGATCCCAGCGGCCAGACCCGAGAGAATACCAGGGGACGAGTGCACATTGAAAAGAAGACGGGTAAGTACGGATAGTGAGTAAGTGGAGCCGGCCAAGAAATATCCGCAGATAATGTCAAATGAGGCAAAGCACAAGTATCCAGTCACATGCGCCTGGGAACTCTATTTATTTTCTTTTTTCACTTTTTAGGTTTGCTGGCCCTGGTCTTTGAGCATATTTCACTGGACGACAAGGGCAACTGGACCTGCGAAGTGAATGCGAATGCGGAGCGCGATGCTAAAAAATCCTTTGAGCTGCTTGTAAATCGTAAGTTGACTTGTTCATAAAGCAAAAGACTGGGGAAAAAGGCCAGCTGAATGCAGACAAATGAAAAATATGGTTATATAAGGGCTGTGGGACTGTTTACATAAGGGCGTGCACATTCAACATATTCAAAATCAGTGATTAACTTTTTTCAATATTTAAGGTACGAGGTAGGTTAAGTAAAGGTTTTATACAATTTTTCAATTTTATTATTATAAACAAACAGTTGTTGTAATTGCCATAGCAAGTTTTTATTACATAATTAATTTTACTTTAAATTGCAATGGAAATTTTAGCAAAGCAATTTGGAATTTTATGAGTTGATTAGTGAAAGAAAAATTCGTATTTTCGTTGCATTTGCAGGCTATTTCTTACTCCATTTAAGAAATGTTGTGCGAGTTTCAACATAGTCCCAATGTAGCAGGCAATACGCTCGTGTTACTACCAAAGCTGAAATGAATGTAAACGAGAATTCCAAGCTAACTTCGTCTGTGACGAAGTTTTTATACCCTTGCAAATGCAAATGTCACAGTTTAAGAACGCTTACATAAAAATCAAAAAATTTTGTAACTAAAACCTATTTTCCGACAGATAAACGTCTGAAAAAAGTTTTTCTCACTAAGACTCAATTTCCGACCGATCGGCCCTGTGGCCGCCTTAAGATATAGTCATCCGATTTCGGCCCAATTTTGCGAATCTATTTGAGAGCATATAAAATAAGTCATCAGCGAGTTTAAGGACGCTAACAAAACTAAACAAATAAATTTTTTACCAAGACTCATGTTCGACCGATCGGTCTTATGGCAACCATAAGATATATTAATAATCACCGACCTTAAGAACGATTTACTTAAAAACAAAAAAGTTTTTTTTCACTAAGACCCATTTTCCGACCGATCCGTCCTATGGCAGCTATAAGATATAGTCATCCGATTTTGACCAAAATTTGCAAATCTGTTTGAAAGCATATAATATAATTAATGACCGAGTTTAATCATGTTAACATTGCAAACAAAAAAGTTTTTCTCACTAAAACCCATTTTTCGACCTATGGTTCCTATGGCAGCTATAAGATATAGTCATCCGATTTTGACCAAAGTTTTCAAATCTGTTTGAAAGTATGTAATATTATCAATGACCGAGTTTAATCACGTTAACATTGGAAACAAAAAAGTTTTTCTCACTAAAACCCATTTTTCGACCGATGGTTCCTATGGCAGCTATAAGATATAGTCATCCGATTTTGACCAAAATTTGCAAATCTGTTTAAAAGTATATAATATTATTAATGACCGAGTTTAATCACGTTAACGATGAAAACAAAAAAGTTTTTCTCACTAAAACCCATTTTTCGACCGATGGTTCCTATGGCAGCTATAAGATATAGTGATCCGATTTGGTCGGTTCCGACATATTAGCAGCGTGCAGTAAAAAGAAGACTCTGTGCAAAATTTCAGCTCGATAGCTTTAAAACTGAGAGACTAGTTTGCGTAGAAACAGACGGACAGACAGACAGACGGACAGACAGACAGACAGACAGACAGACAGACGGACAGACAGACAGACGGACGGACAAAGCTCAATGAACTCAGCCCTGATCAAGAATATATATAGTTTATGGGGTCGGAAATGAATATTTCTATGCGTTGCAAACTTCTGGGCAAAATTATAATACCCTTTGCAAGGGTATAAAAAGGGCACCTGAATAAAGGGCGAAATTGAACCAGGAACTATCGAAATTATCAACAACTTCTTGAGAGACAACTATAGATGAGCTCACAAAATGCATCACATCAGCAGCCAATTTAGGCAGTCGAACGACAATCGAAGATGGATTCAACCGTCGTTCAAAAAACTCAATCAACGACCTTAAGCAAGCTAGACGCACGAATGTGTTGGAAGATAAAGTAAATTATAATCCCAAAATGCGATATATGTATAAGGAATTATGTAAAAATAAACTACGGGCTTATTATTACTATATGGAAATGAAAATTGACCAAATTGCAGACAGTAAATCCTTCTGAACGCTGCACTATGGGCGATTAGCCAAATTTTGTGGCATAAACTCTAAAAATAAAGCTAGGCCCTTGAAATTTTGTGTATATGTGACTTATATTAAACTAGAATTTCGAAAAAAAAAATGTCGTCAATTGGGCCCCGCCTTAACTTCCCGCCCTCACAACTACCTGAAATGGTATAGACAACACGTCAATTTTTTTTTTATAAAAATTTAACTTTGTGCAATTTGGCACATTTGACAAATCGAAACATAGGTAATTATGTGTATTAACCACGCCCCCTGCCACTTGCCCCTTCCCAACCGCAACCCCACTACAATAGATGAAAAATTAATTATATTTTTTCAATTTATTTTAACAATATAGTTAGCACATTTTTACTTTATATTTCCTCTTCATCTAAAACAATGGAATAAGCTTTATCGCAATCTTCTTCGTCATCAGAATTAGCTGGCGTGTCCGAATCGTTGTTATAAAGATCTGATCCAAATGATGAAGAACTCATTTGTTGGGTTGGCAACTCCAAAAGACTTAATACTTCTTTTGGTAGGGGTTTCTTTCTGATCAGCTTTTGTCTCTCACTTAAACGCAAACTTGACAGCAAAGGATCGGTGGAGTCCATAGCTCTATGGAAAACGTCTGAAAGATTATTTAATCTGGAATTTTTCCTGGCGTGAGAACGTCTGTCTAGTTTGTAGAGTTTGTTGCGGGCTTCTGAGGCATTTTCACCTAGACATCCAACAGGAAGCAAGCACAAGTTGATTATATCAGAACCGTGAACCAATATCTTATGGACAGTTGGTGGCAAGTTCGGAAGCCAATTTTCTTTTCAATCGTGGCCCTGCCTCAGTATAGCTTAATTTTGGTCGTCCAATTTTGGAGGGTGATGACCTTGCGGTATTTTCATGATCAATTTCCACTTCCAAAATTTTTAAAAGCCATTCTGAGTGCTTGGTCTTAAATCTTGACAGATGTCTTTGGCATTTTGGCAAATATCGATTTATATGAGAGATAAATCCTTTAACTTTGGCTTCAACTTGATCTATATTTTTTAGGCTTAAATCGTTTTTGTTGATCTCTGCTGTAATGTATTCAGTTATGGCATCTGCATTTCGATTGTTTCTGTCCCAAATATCGATCAGAGTTTCGTGCGAAAACTCATATGTCACTGAAAATGCAAATTATTCGATAAAGCGCAAAAATGCGCAAAAAAGATTAATAACACTATATACCAGGGGCTTAAACAAATAACTTGCCATTTTTAGTTGCTTGCGCCTACATGCGCAGCAAAAGTATTACTCCACGGAACACAATTACATTTGTTATTTTTCTGCTAAAATCACAATAAACAAAACAATTGACAACAACAACAAAACAAACATTTCGTTTCTTATCACAGCAGATATCAATTTTACATACCGTCAGCTTCGTTTTCCATATTAAACTTGATTTTTTGCTTGAAGCTTTGCCTATTTATTTACTTATTAAATACAATGAACTAGTTACGTCAATTTGCACAAGCACGTGTTTTGATAAATCAGCTGACTTCAGAGAGCTGCCACAAGAGAAGAGTTGCCACCCACGCGAAAAAAAAAATATTTTTTAATCTAACTGAAGTATTTACTTTTGATAAATAAAGTCACTTTTCGAAATTAGTACCATCGATTTTTTGACTTTATGCCAGAAAAATCGTCATTTCGCCCAAAGTGT
>JBAMBO010000881.1:0-14676 GCA_037044535.1 Lordiphosa magnipectinata | reverse complement strand
ACAATAATGCATGAAATTAGACTTAGATGTAATCTTAAGTAACTGAATTATTTAAATTGATAACAATTATTACAATTTTTTTTGTTATGCTTCTTCTTTCCTATTGTGTCCCTATAAGTAATCTTTAAGATTTACTTCGTAGATGAGATTCTAAATTCAATGGAAACTGCGTGGCGTTGTATATTGTTTTCAAGCTATGTTGTAGTTGATTCCAACTGCGAACAGCGAAAATGAAGAAATGTTTTTCGGAGCTGGATAGCTTGTATCGTAAGCACACTAAGTTCCACGTCCTTCTAGATGCGCAGAAGCTTAACATTTCAAAAAGATACGACGGCTCATTTGTGTATATAATCATATGAAGAAGTGTTAATGCTCTTAGTCTTATCCAAGATTGTAATGGAAGGTTAAATATATTTATTGAAACGTATGATATCAAAGCGAGTACGATTATATATATATCTTGCGATATTATTAAATGCCACTTGCATTTTGTGTTGGCTTCTGGCGTCAGAAATACCAATAACCTCATTGCCATAAAATAGTCTTGAAGTTAAATATGTCTTAGCAATTAATAGTCTCAGCTTGGTTGGTATAAAGTCTTTGGTCAGATACAGTTGCATGAGAAGTCCAAGCAATTTTCCTACAGATCCGGTGACATGACCACTCCAAGTTAATGTTTGATTAAAAGTAAATCCTAGGTTGCTCGCTTGCTCTACGTACTGTATTGGTAAATTGTTGATTTTCAATGATGGCAATCCTACGGTGCTAACATCCTTGCTGCTTATAACTATACACTTGGACTTAACTGGGCTTAGGCCAAGGCCATTCTTATTTGCCCAGTCATTGACTTTACATAGATCTCTATTACATATTTGAACACATTCATTAAATTGCGACATGGGACGAGAAACATAAAGTTAAACATCATCTGCATACTTATGAACTTCACAATTAGACAAAAATTTGTGTTCCCCGTAAAGCCCACAAAGCGAATCTTACATTGATCAGCTTGAATTCATCGTCCTATATCGTCTTTTCCCCGTAACGACATTGATGCTGGGTTTTCAATATAACACATCCTACCCACTTTCCACCCACCGTGACCGTTACCGTTACCGTTACCGTTACCGTTACCGTTACCGTTACCGTTACCGTTACCGTTACCGTTACCGTTACCGTTACCGTTACCGTTACCGTTACCGTTACCGTTACCGTTACCGTTACCGTTACCGTTACCGTTACCGTTACCGTTACCGTTACCGTTACCGTTACCGTTACCGTTACCGTTACCGTTACCGTTACCGTTACCGTTACCGTTACCGTTACCGTTACCGTTACTCGTTACCGTTACCGTTACCGTTACCGTTACCGTTACCGTTACCGTTACCGTTACCGTTACCGTTACCGTTACCGTTACCGTTACCGTTACCGTTACCGTTACCGTTACCGTTACCGTTACCGTTACCGTTACCGTTACCGTTACCGTTACCGTTACCGTTACCGTTACCGTTACCGTTACCGTTACCGTTACCGTTACCGTTACCGTTACCGTTACCGTTACCGTTACCGTTACCGTTACCGTTACCGTTACCGTTACCGTTACCGTTACCGTTACCGTTACCGTTACCGTTTACCGTTACCGTTACCGTTACCGTTACCGTTACCGTTACCGTTACCGTTACCGTTACCGTTACCGTTACCGTTACCGTTACCGTTACCGTTACCGTTACCGTTACCGTTACCGTTACCGTTACCGTTACCGTTACCGTTACCGTTACCGTTACCGTTACCGTTACCGTTACCGTTACCGTTACCGTTACCGTTACCGTTACCGTTACCGTTACCGTTACCGTTACCGTTACCGTTACCGTTACCGTTACCGTTACCGTTACCGTTACCGTTACCGTTACCGTTACCGTTACCGTTACCGTTACCGTTACCGTTACCGTTACCGTTACCGTTACCGTTACCGTATACCGTTACCGTTACCGTTACCGTTACCGTTACCGTTACCGTTACCGTTACCGTTACCGTTACCGTTACCGTTACCGTTACCGTTACCGTTACCGTTACCGTTACCGTTACCGTTACCGTTACCGTTACCGTTACCGTTACCGTTACCGTTTACCGTTACCGTTACCGTTACCGTTACCGTTACCGTTTACCGTTACCGTTACCGTTACCGTTACCGTTTACCAGTTTACCGTTACCGTTACCGTTACCGTTACCGTTACCGTTACCGTTACCGTTACCGTTACCGTTACCGTTACCGTTACCGTTACCGTTACCGTTACCGTTACCGTTACCGTTACCGTTACCGTTACCGTTACCGTTACCGTTACCGTTACCGTTACCGTTACCGTTACCGTTACCGTTACCGTTACCGTTACCGTTACCGTTACCGTTACCGTTACCGTTACCGTTACCGTTACCGTTACCGTTACCGTTACCGTTACCGTTACCGTTACCGTTACCGTTACCGTTACCGTTACCGTTACCGTTACCGTTACCGTTACCGTTACCGTTACCGTTACCGTTACCGTTACCGTTACCGTTACCGTTACCGTTACCGTTACCGTTACCGTTACCGTTACCGTTACCGTTACCGTTACCGTTACCGTTACCGTTACCGTTACCGTTACCGTTACCGTTACGTTCCACATGCGGTTGACTGCTTCTTGAGGGGTATCCATCCTAATCCTTTTAGAATGGCTTAAAGTGGGTTGTTCATCGTTATTGCGTCGTCTCTGGCGTATGGTTGAGCTTCCCGAGTCAGATCTAATTCGATCATATGAGTTTATAATAATTGGACCAGTACAATTATTATCATGCACCGAAAATTCTTCTAGTCCACTGAACACGCGATTGCACAGATCACACACAATATTTGATGCGCTAGCCATTTTGGTTACTTTTATTTTCTTACTTTCCTTAACGCGCCAAAAAAAATGTCAATTATCTGCGTAACGTCTTGAAACACCGTTTGGAGTAAACTAAGCGATGGACTGCAACGCGATTGTTTATAACAGTTTGCGGGAATACCAGAACCCCTTGGATTCACTAAATACCTGGAGTCCATTGATAAGATATGTTCCTTAAATGTGCCATGGTCTATCTGGTTGTTTGTTTTTGTCAAGTGTGAAAGAACTGATAAACATATGTATAAAAAATGACTTGAGAAGATCATGGCTCATTTGAAGGCTTTGAATATTGACTATAGGATTAAAGATGGTTATCGAAGTGACATCATGTTAGATTACAGCTGTCAGCTATTAGCTCTCAGTAGTATGAATTTGGGGGAGCAGGAATTTTAATATATATTTTTGTTTGACCTCGTTAAATGTATTAAAAATATAATTGAGAGAAAGTCTCAGACACACTAGTTCCTACGGATAACGACCCAGGTGTCCCTACAGATAACGACCCAGGTAAGGGTAAGAAAAATGATTGCTTGGCTTGGAGCGCACAAGTGTGAAAAGTAAACACACGCAGAAACGAAGTGCCTGTGCGATGGAGAATTTTAAGTGCAGTTTAATAAATGTTAAAGATTAATTAAATTTAATATAAATTGAAAATATCGATTTTTTAAATATACCATTGGATAGGTCTTGAAAAGACCTTTCGAATGAACCCCTTCTTTTTTTTTTTTTTTTTAGGAGGGAAATTTTTTTCAATCTCTTATTTTGGGTGTTTAACTTTAGTAGGAGAGACTTGGGGGATCGGGAATTTTTGGTACTAGCGTTATTTCGTTGCCGACCAGAGGATCCCGGTATGGGATACGGAATGTTCCACTACCCTCAATAAACTAGAGTCTTTTATGTGAGGTCTCTGGTATGTGAGGCATACAACTAACCAACTGCCATTATGAGCCCAAATCAATATGTATGGTGGTGGCTCACTCCAATAGACTTGCCTCTGATCTGGCGACAAACAGGCTCAGAAGTCGTCTCAACCTACGACATCCCATCGACCTTTGTGTCCATTGAGAGCATCTCTCGGGCCCCTCAGAAATTTGGCATAAGTGTCCCCTTGGCACCATCCCCTACCAATCTTTACACGCTGCTGGTTCTCCAACAAGATGACAGCTCATAACTAAAAAATAAAAGCATTCCCCCAAATTTTCGCTCATCACGTCCAAAATAATTGTAAGCAATATATTCCTGAGCTTTGTATCAGCTGTTCTCTCGATCCACACGCTCTATCGATAGGCCAGCTATCGATAAGTAACTGTGGGTTTCGTTTATGTTGCTGGATACTCAAGCGACGTAAAGGTAAACTAAAAATTCCTGGCACAGGTTTTTTTATATGAAGCTTGCCAGGAATTTTAAGTTTCCGCGGTGCTGGATACCCGGCTTTATCGCAAATAAGTCGTCTACATATTTAGTGAGCAGTCTTGGTGGGTGCGTCAGTTTCTTTATTGTGTTGTCAAGTAGTTCTTCCATCACAATGTCAGCTATTACTGGAGATGCTGGGGATGCCATTAGCATGCCTTTCAATTGGGTGTATATCTGATCCTCGAACTTGAAATATCTATTTTCAACGATGCGAAATTTTATAATATCCATAAACAGTAGTTTTGGTTTGCTGGTGTATTCCTGTATTGATGTCCATTTCTTCCTAATGATGTCTAAAGCTAAATCTGTGGGAATGCTCGGAAATAGTGAGACTACATCGAATGACACTAACTTCTCCTCCTCTGAAATGTCAATGTCATTGTTTGAATTCAATTGAGTTCTTCACATTGTAAATGGAATCATCCTTAATTTCTTAATATATGTACTACTAGCATATAACCCGTCGAGCTTCGCTGCGTCGCCAATTGTATAGCCTTGTTAATTTATTTATTTATTTATTTTGAAATACCATCCTAACGCTACAAGTTACAAAAAACTTATATATTATTGCGTTAGTCACAAGGGCAAAGTAACATTTAAATTTGTGTTGATTTTACTTACTACCTAGAAACAGCTTCGCGTTACAATAATGCATGAAATTAGACTTAGATGTAATCTTAAGTAACTGAATTATTTAAATTGATAACAATTATTACAATTTTTTTTGTTATGCTTCTTCTTTCCTATTGTGTCCCTATAAGTAATCTTTAAGATTTACTTCGTAGATGAGATTCTAAATTCAATGGAAACTGCGTGGCGTTGTATATTGTTTTCAAGCTATGTTGTAGTTGATTCCAACTGCGAACAGCGAAAATGAAGAAATGTTTTTCGGAGCTGGATAGCTTGTATCGTAAGCACACTAAGTTCCACGTCCTTCTAGATGCGCAGAAGCTTAACATTTCAAAAAGATACGACGGCTCATTTGTGTATATAATCATATGAAGAAGTGTTAATGCTCTTAGTCTTATCCAAGATTGTAATGGAAGGTTAAATATATTTATTGAAACGTATGATATCAAAGCGAGTACGATTATATATATATCTTGCGATATTATTAAATGCCACTTGCATTTTGTGTTGGCTTCTGGCGTCAGAAATACCAATAACCTCATTGCCATAAAATAGTCTTGAAGTTAAATATGTCTTAGCAATTAATAGTCTCAGCTTGGTTGGTATAAAGTCTTTGGTCAGATACAGTTGCATGAGAAGTCCAAACAATTTTCCTACAGATCCGGTGACATGACCACTCCAAGTTAATGTTTGATTAAAAGTAAATCCTAGGTTGCTCGCTTGCTCTACGTACTGTATTGGTAAATTGTTGATTTTCAATGATGGCAATCCTACGGTGCTAACATCCTTGCTGCTTATAACTATACACTTGGACTTAACTGGGCTTAGGCCAAGGCCATTCTTATTTGCCCAGTCATTGACTTTACATAGATCTCTATTACATATTTGAACACATTCATTAAATTGCGACATGGGACGAGAAACATAAAGTTAAACATCATCTGCATACTTATGAACTTCACAATTAGACAAAAATTTGTGTTCCCCGTAAAGCCCACAAAGCGAATCTTACATTGATCAGCTTGAATTCATCGTCCTATATCGTCTTTTCCCCGTAACGACATTGATGCTGGGTTTTCAATATAACACATCCTACCCACTTTCCACCCACCGTGACCGTTACCGTTACCGTTACCGTTACCGTTACCGTTACCGTTACCGTTACCGTTACCGTTACCGTTACCGTTACCGTTACCGTTACCGTTACCGTTACCGTTACCGTTACCGTTACTGTTACCGTTACCGTTACCGTTACCGTTACCGTTACCGTTACCGTTACCGTTACCGTTACCGTTACCGTTACCGTTACGTTACCGTTACCGTTACCGTTACCGTTACCGTTACCGTTACCGTTACCGTTACCGTTACCGTTACCGTTACCGTTACTGTTACCGTTACTGTTATAGTTTACCGTTACAGTTTTCATTTTTATTTTTACCGTTACCGTTACCGTTAATGTAACTTACCTTTAGTTTATTTTTACCGTTACCGTTACCGTTACTTTTACCTTTAATTTAGTTTTATTTTTACCTTACCATTTACTTTTACCGTTTAGTTTAGTTATTTAGTTATCATTATTTAGTTTTATTTGTTAAGTTTGTTACCGTTACCGTTACAGTTACCGTTACCGTTACCGTTACCGTTACCGTTACCGTTACCGTTACCGTTACCGTTACCGTTACCGTTACCGTTACCGTTACCGTTACCGTTACCGTTACCGTTACCGTTACCGTTACCGTTACCGTTACCGTTACCGTTACCGTTACCGTTACCGTTACCATTGTAAGAAAATATAAGGGCAGAAATTAAAATTATTTAAGATTAAAGCTCGGAGGACGAATAGTTCCCAAAAATACCGGTCCCCCCGAACGATTGTTCAGTAAAGAGGGAGGGCGGCAATTTTCGTGATGGGCCGTTTGTACATTCCATGAGCCGTATTGATCGAAACAACTCTGGTTTTCCCATCCTGTCCCACGTGGACCTCGGTTATTCGTCCAAGCACCCATTTAGAGGGTGGTAGATTTGGTTCCTTAAGTACGACGAGAGTACCAACTTGAATATTGGCAGTTTCCATTTGCCATTTGTTACGCTCTTGCAGCGATGCACACAAAAATGGCAAACCAAGCTTTGCCGATCCTAGGGCTGCGTCCCTTTGATTCCTTGATTGCTAGCGGACCAGCATAGTCAAGACCTGTATGCTGGAAACAGGGATTGGCATTCACTTTTGGGATAGGAAGTTCCCCCATGATTTGAGTGCTGCTGGCACGCCTCATCAAAAAGCATATCTTGCATCGGAACACAGCCTTACGCACCAAGTTGCGTGCACCCAAAACATAGTACTGCTGACGCAGAATTGTAAAAGTGGCATCCACTCCAGTATGAAGATGCGTATTGTGAATATGTTGAACCAGAAGCATTGCGATTGGCGAAGTTTTTGGAATAAGAATCGGATGCTTCGCATTATAGGAGAGCGTTGATTGATTGATCCGACCTCCGATTCGAATAAGACCTTGCTCATCAATAAAGGGTGAAAATCGAATCAGTTGTGACTTTGCATGCAGTTGTCTTCCCTTGGCAAGCTGCTGGTAGTCCTTGTAGAACGCCTTTTGCTGCACGTGTTTGATAAGGTGGCAGCGTGACATGTGCAACTCTTGTGATGTCAGAAAAGGGAATCCGTGGGCATCCTTGTATGACTCCTTGCTGCAACGAATTCGATCAATAAGACGATAACAATAGCCAGTTACCCTCAAAAGTCGAAACCAGGATGATATTTTGTTGAGTAGGATTTCGTTGATGCTGTGATCGAGTACACCATGGAAAGTAGCTTGAGGCTGCGTTCGCTCCTCCAGTTGCTCGACAGTAAATTTAGCCTTTGAAACCTTGGCCTTGGCTGGTGGCCACTCAGATTCTGTTTTAGCTAACCATGATGGACCATTCCACCAAAGCTGATGTTCCAGCAGTTTGGACGGGTGAAGTCCACGTGACGCGCAATCCGCAGGATTATCCTCGGAACGCACATGGTTCCAACAGTTCCGTGGACATCCATCCAAGATTTCAGAAACTCGATTGCAGACGTATGTGTTCCAACGGCGGGGATGTGCAGAAAGCCAATGTAATACAATTTCTGAGTCAGACCAGCACCTGGAGCTGGAAATACAAATTGTTAGTGATGTTTGGACAATTTTAAGCAATCGGGTAAGTAAAAGAGCTGCATTTAACTCTAGGCGGGGAATAGAGACAGGTTTCAGAGGCGCAACTCTAGTTTTGGCAGCAATTAGCGTGACTTGGTAGTCGTTTCCAGATGCAACTCGGCTGTAAATCACAGCTCCATATGCCTGAGCAGAAGCATCGGCAAATCCATGCAGCTCGATTGATTGATGTGGACAGGAAATGTATCTTGATACGTGACATTGTGACAGCTTGGGCAATTCGTTCACAATGGCTTGCCAGCGCGAGTACAGGGTGTCTGATAGTGGTTCATCCCAGTGTAGAACACTGAGCCAGCTTTCTTGGAATAACAGTTTCAACAAAACTGTGGTAGGCGCGACCAGGCCAAGTGGATCATAAATCTTTGACAACTCCGATAACAACTTTCGTTTGGTGGGCACGCGTTCTGTATCGCCAATATTGATTTTGACGAACATCTCATCTCGGCCAGGATTCCACTGAATTCCGAGAATTTTCACTGTCGGATGCATAGATGATTTGCTATCGATTTCCACTGATCCATGCTCGCAAATGTCATTGGGGAGAGAATCCAAGGGGCTCGGGCAATTGGAACTCCATTTCCTCAACTTAAAATTGGCCTCGGCCAATAACGCAATGAGTTGATCTTTAAGAACCATAAGATCTTCGCTGGAGTCGCATCCAGTTGGGATATCATCCACATAGGCATCAGAGGCAAGGGCTCGGGAAGCTAGTGGATACTGCTCTTGATGATCGTGGGCTAGCTGTTTCAAAACTCGAACAGCCAAAAATGGCGATGGTGCCAAACCATATGTCACTGTAAGCAGACGGTAGTGCAGTAATGGACCGCTTTCGTTTTCGCGCCAGACGATTCTTTGGTAATTTGTATGTGGTTTGAAGATTTGTATGCCTCGGAACATTTTTTCGATGTCAGCGCAAAAGACAAAGCGGTATTGTCGAAATCGCAGGCATACTCCAATCAGGTCACGCTGGATTGGTGGACCAACATGAAGGCGTTCGTTGAGAGAAACGCCTGAACTATCTGTTCCGGATCCGTCAAAGACGACGCGAACCCTGGTAGTCGTGCTGTCTGGCTTTATGACTGCATGATGTGGCAGATACATGCAGGTAGCAGGATCTTCGTCTATTTGTTCTGTGTTGAGCAATTCCATGTGACCACGCCTGTGATAGTCATCTAGAAATGCTGCATACTCTTCTTTGAGTGACGGGTAGCGATGAAATTTGCGTTCAAGTGAGGCCAATCTGTTGATGGCCTGGGGTAAAGTTGCGCTGATGGGTGTGGCCCCATCCTTAAAAGGATACTCTACTACGTACACGCCATCCGGTGTGCGTGTGTGGGTGGTGGCAAAGTGATGCTCTGTTGGATCACTTGCGTCAAGAGAGGCCTGGGTAGGCTGAATACTATCCATTTCCATAAATGACCGAACCAGGTTGTCCAGGTCAGCGTAGGCGTGATGCGTAACGTGCGGCATCATGTTGTCATTGTAAGCGTTGTAAGAACCTGCAATGATCCAACCAAAAATAGTGTTAAGTGCTATGGGATAATTATTACCAAAACATTTTTTCTCTCCAGTGTACAAGTCCCAAAGTTGATCAGAACCAATGATGACATCTATTGCACCAGGTGTGCAGAAAGACGGATCAGCCAATGGCAGTTTGCAAATTTGCTGCCATGTTGTTGAATTTGTGTCAATTTTTTGTGATGGGATTGACGATGTAAGCGAACTCATGATGAGAGTGTTAAGTTCAATGCAGTTGTTTGAGATGCGCGAGTAAAGTTGAAACTTAGCCCGTCCTCGGGTAACGCCAGCGCTGTTGGCTGCGAGACCAAGAACAGAAATCCGGGCATGCGTACGCCGCACGCCTATACGCTGGATAAATGATTCCGTCACCAAAGTTATAGTTGATCCTGTATCGAGCAGCGCTCGGCAAGTAGTAGTATTGCCCCAGGCGTCGATCACAGATGCGAGTATGGTTGGCAATAATGTTTGCGAACCTGTGAACGGAATATTCTCCAGTGTGTGATGAGTAGTATCAGTTCGGTTATCATATCCAGCTTGCTGCTGCGCGCTATGTTCCCGATTGTTATGTGTGTTAGTAGCCGGTGGGCCATCTCTGAACCTTGCACTCGAAGGCTGATGGCTACGCTCCGCGCTATGTGCTCCGTTAAGTGTTTCATGTCCAGCTTGTTGCTGCGCACCATGATCCCAAATGTGATGACTGACAGTAGCCGGTGGGCCATCTCCGAACCTTGCACTCGAAGGCTGATGGCTGCGCTCCGCGCTATGTGCTCCGGTCTCATGTCCAGCTTGGTGCTGCGCTCCATGAACCAAAGTGTGATGTTTGCGGTTGCAAACGCGACATGTAAATTTTGAAGTGCAATTACTGGCCATATGAGTGGGGCTCATGCAATTGAAACAAAGTTTGGCAATTCTAAGAAATGCTTGACGACCACTTGTGTCAAGGGCAAGAAATTGACTGCATCTGAATAATGGATGATTTTGCTGACAGGATGCGCATTTGACTTCAATTTTTCTCTGATCCGTGCCAGCGTGATGAGTTGTTGCTGCGCGACGGCTGTGTGACTGACGTACCAGCTGACTTGCTTCCAGTGTGTCGCCTCGCGAGAACAGAAATTTTAGAAATTGGTTTATGGTCACTGTGGGAGATTCAGATTCGCTGCTCTCGGCCCAAAGTTGTCGAGTCTCATTGTCCAGCTTTGACAGCAGTATAAAGATGAGCCATGGGTCCCTTCCTTCACAATCTAAAGCTCTCAAACCGCGTACAACTTCGTCCGCTCCATCCGCCAGCTTGCGCACTGTGGCCGCACTGTTTCCATTAACACTAGGAAGCGTCAAGAAACTGTTTATAAAAGAGCGAGTTATTAAATGTTTTTTGTCATAGCGTTCTTCTAATCTGTCCCAAGCTTCGGTGTAGTTGTCATCAGTCACAGCAATATGTTTGACCAGGTTGAGCGCTTCTCCAGCCAAATACGATTTCAGGTAATGAAACTTCTGGCAGTTGGTGAGGCTCGAGTTGTTTCCAATGGATCCCTTAAACATATCAGAAAAATGTCTCCAGTCCTCATAATTTCCAGAAAAAGTAGGCAACTTAATTCGTTCAAAGTGCAAATCTGCATGATTCCTGGAATTCTGTGTGCTGGCATCAGCCTGCTGGCCATTTGTTGTTGCAGCTGAGGCATTGTTTGCCTCTTCTTTTTCTTCTCTTAGGTCTTCCAGTTTTTTGCCCAGCAGAGCAAACGTTTGAAAATGTTTTCTCTCGTATTGATCGAAGTCCAACTCTGGATTCACCCAGTCAGGCTCACCCTGGAATTCGTACAACTGCTCCGTGAGTTGCAGAAAACGATTGTAATTCTCCTGTAATTGTGTCAAGCGTGCTTCATACGCAAATATTACATTGATTTCCTGAATGAAAGTTCCGGCATTATTGAAGGCTCGTGTTATTTGGCCTTTGCAGAAGCCACGCTGTTGAATCACACTCTTCATCGCGAATGACAATAATTGAATAAACGACACTTAAATAGTTCTGTCCCGAATTAAATTGTAGCTTAGATCCGGTTCGTAGGACCAAAAAATGTTTGTAAATAAATTAACACTGGGAGTGGACTGTATTTTGTTTATTTAGTTTATTTAATTTCACTGAACAGAACATATTTTTTGCCGGCCTGATGCGATGAGCTGCTGCTGCTTCGTTTGCAGAAATGTGACTGGCGCCAAATACCAGAAAAGATGCCGGCGTGGCGCGCATAATACATAGAAGAGGATCCCGTTACAACAAAAGGGAATGAGAATGATCAAATACTGGTTGCTGTATACATACATATGTGTGTAGCTAAACGTTTAGGCATGCAGGCGCGTACATTTGAATGGAAACGACTGAATCGAAACATAGTTAGAAATATAAGGGCAGAAATTCAAATTATTTAAGATTAAAGTTCGGAGGACGAATAGTTCCCAAACAGAAGCCTTGAAACTTGTTTTGTCTGATTAAAAATACTTTTTATCCATACAGATATTAATCACAGAAACTGCGTTTCTATTAAATTTGGGTAAGCCAAAGCCGAACCAAGGTCCAAACCAAAACTTTCTCCCAAAAACCACGAACCCAAAATTTCCAAACATTAACCGGTTAGAAAATATTGGTTCAAACCCGAGAATCGGAGCTCCGAAAAAATTTATTGGGCTTGCAGCCCTGCTTTAGATGGATTGTACCCAGCAAGAAATCTAACTGGTAAATACTTGTCACTTAACTGTTATAGCTAGCCGTTAAAATACGTAATGTTTCTGGTCAAACGCAAATGGGCGTCGGGAAGATTCTAACCGATTATCCACCTATCGGTGAGCGTACGTCTGAGGTTAGTCCTACGAGTGAGCTAACTGGTATTAATAACTGTTTTGGTTTGAGTATTTATATTAGGACTTTAACTGGTAGCTCTAACTGGTAAGCAAATTAGTCAGTACTAACCTATACAATACTTATACATTAACAAGAACAAAAAAATACTGGAAAATTTAAAAACTAATAATTTGCCATTTTATTTCATATTTAGTTATTCTTACATATCTATTTTTACAAGTTATTCTTTTTTTTTTTATGCGTACAGCTTTTGTTTGTGCCTGTTGTGAGACAGATCGGTAGATTTTCTTATTTCCTTAAGAAAGTCGTCTTTGCCGATCAAATCTGAATAAAGATTAAATAAATGTGAGATAGAACTGTTATAAATAAAAAATAACGTAATATTTACCTGGGAATATTTTATTAAATATTAATAGTTCTTTTAATGCTCGCTTGCCGTGTCTTCCATCGTAATTGAAATCGGATGCACACTCGTCAGTAATGACACTTCGGAACACCTCATCGAAAGATTTGGATAGCTCCTGTTTTCCTAAGACTCGTTTCTAAAAATTATAGATGTTTATTATTTTTGCACGATAATTTTAGTTAAAAACTTGCCACTGCGTTTTCAACATTTTTTTCCTTTAATCGTTGCTCAAAATCAAGCAGTTGAGCCACCGATCCTAAAGGAAAAATAGTGGTGACTTCTACATCTAGTTCATCTGTTGGATCTGCTAGCAAACGGCTGGTGGCTTTCAAAAGCTGCTTTGTTATTACGAGGTTTTCTCGCACAACTTTATTTTGAGCCAAAATTTCGTTCTTATCAATAATCTAAAAATGAATATAGGTATTATTTTTTTGTTGTAGTGTTTATTATTAAATATTATTTATTGGTTTAAAAGTACTTACATATTCACGAACGGATTTTTCCAATTGATCCATTCTCGAATCTAGTCTGTTCTGATTTTTAATAACTTCATTTAATAAACTTATATAAAACTAGAATACTAAAATAGTTTATTTTATTAATTAATGAATGATTAAGATATAAGATAGATTTTACCTTGGTGACCAAAAATGATTTCCTTTTTTTTTGGCAGTGTTTTTGTGTCTGTTAACTTGGCAAATGTTTGTGGAGTTTCGTTGTCGTCATCAAAAGAAAGCATATCGTCTGCTGACACTACGTTTTGAATTGTTTTTTTATTGATATTTATTGACTATTTATTTATTTCACTTTTATAATTATTTTATAACACCAACCGTTCTCTGCGACAACCACGCGAGAAATGGCCAAAGTTCTTAAGAACTAAACAGCTGTTTATCGTCTATCGTTATAGCATACGTTAGGCCTAACTGCAACAATAACTAGAAGAGGAAGAATTTGCCAAGCCGTTAGGCGTCATGTTAGACCTACGTAAATTATACCGAAACCCATGTGTGATAGTGTTTGTGAATTCATAAAAGTATAGTTGTATTGGTGACTTTCGGTATCGATTTCTTGCTGGGTATATTTAAATTATAGATCTGGTTGTTATCGATATACACAAACTCACGCACAGGACCACGAATCATCTGTCGATGTAAATATTTTTAAAACCGAGATTGAAAGTTAAGACTTAACCACATTGATCGGAATTGGCAAACGGTAAAATGTTCGTCTTTGATTCTTTTTTTTTACTTTTTTACTTTCGGAATTTAGAATAGAATGATTTTAGCGAACAGTTTCCCACTGAAGGAAACATTATTCTGGATAGTGAAATGTTGAATTTTTACTATATACCAAATGTCACAAAAAGGCACACAAACTGTTGGAAGGAGCTTGAACATGTCATAAATTTCTGTAAATATTCCTTCGATAATTTTTTCGCTTAGGAGTTTTTAGAAATTAAAACTCGCTAACTGAAAATTATTTTGAAAAAAGAACCCGTCAAAACTTTCTTAGATCGGCAAAGAGGATGCATCAGTCATTTGGTAATATCTCCAAAAGTATTTGGAGATCTCAAAAATTCTTTTTTTTTAGACATAGAGTATATTAAGTTTGTGCAAAACAATGTAACAGGGAGAAGCAATCATTTCCGTCGCTATAAATTATATATATTCTTGATCAGCATCAACGGCCGAGTCGACAAACAGACCTCAGAGACGGTTA
>JBAMBO010000880.1:0-93009 GCA_037044535.1 Lordiphosa magnipectinata | reverse complement strand
ACATAATCATTTCCGCTTAATTGCAAAACTCTCTGCAATCTATTATAGGATGGTTACAAAACAATTTTTATAAGCTGTCTACAAATAAACTACATTCCCACTTTGTGGAAGGAGATTAAAGTGGTCTTTATCCCGAAAGCGGGTGAGACCAATCAGCTTATTATCATTGTGTGCCCCAGTAAAATTTTTTTATTGCAAAAGCTTAGAAAGCGATTCTTCCAGTAGGTATTGCTTTACTCTAGCGATATCGCATAGCAATCGCATTCTCATCTCCCTTCGGAAAGAAGTGTGTCACTCTGCGACACATCTGGGAGATAGGAAAGTCTCTGCTCAAGGCCTGTTCTGAGAAGCGCGGAAAATTTAGCTCGCTAAATTGCACATAATAAATTTAGCATCCTCATAAAGCATTAGTGAGCCCATATATAAGTCAAATAGACCAAATACAGAAACGGCCACACTGGGGATCAGCTATTTTGTTTTGTTTACAAACAAAAGTTGAAAGTGTTTTTTTTTTCAAAAATAGTTTAATTAAGCTGGGCAACAGGAACACAGATATGTATGTTGATGGAGGTAGCGGCATCAAATTCCGGTTCAAGGCGTTGGGCGAGGATCAAATTATTGCCCGCTTGAGACACACTTGGAGTAGGTGCAGATCGAGGAGGAGGCCTACAAGTCTATTTTACGGATATTGGGAGATGATATGCGTCCTGCCATCGTCTTAATGGGGTCGAGCATGTCGTCAACAAGGCTGATCTGTTTGAGATATCGGGCATAATCCCGGACTACAACTTGAAGAATTATTTGGAAGTCTGCCGTTCGGGCAACTGTAATCGTTTGGAGAAGTTTGTACAAGAGATTGGGTCATCCGCCTACAGTTTGGGTCAGCTGAAGCAGTTTGTGGAGTACATAGTGCTTCATGCGGCCCTGATGAATGCCCAGATATGCGACAACATGGGGGGGTAGTAGCACTTTTGAAGCTTGATTCAAAGTTGGTTGAATATGCATTTTTTTGTAGGAATGCTGCTATCGTCTCCAGGACGGCGGCTCGGAGTATCTGCAAATCATGGATTTGGGCTGTGCCATCATTTTGGCTCTCAAGTGAGACGCAATGCTAAAGATTGGAAAATATATTTTTAGTTTTCAAACAAAATTATGTTTTTATTTGCCGTAAATTCAAAATCCTCCTCCTGGCGTTCACGTTTGACAGCCACGTCCACACCGCTGGAGCTGGCAATGCTGCCCACAGCAGTCACATCGCTATCCAACTCTATTTTTAGCTGGTCCGCGGTGGTGGTAAACTGGATGACCGGGTTTGGATGTCACCACCTGTTTGTTTGGCATCCACCGAGTGCGGACGCTTGCGTCCGTTGGCATAGGAGACGATTTTAGGGGTATGGCACTCCAGTGCTGATTTCGTAACTTTCTTGGGCTGATTTGTGGCCCTTAGCTAATAGTTTCCTCGCGATTGAATCTCTCGGTGCGTTTTCTTTTGGGTTCATGTTTCCCGTGCATTGTCGATTTTGACGTCAAAATCATTTTTTTGCTGCTTATATTTCCGCCATGGCATCAGCTGTTCATTCAATCCACTCACGACCCACACCGCTATCGATACGTCAACTATCGATAGGCCAATTGTCTATTTATTTAGCGCGTCTCAGAATACAGAAACAAAATTTCGCCGCGGAAAGTTTCCGCCACTGTTTTTTTTATGGAGTGCGTCATCAAAATTTATTTTCCGCGCTTCTCAGAAAAGGCCTTTAAGAATCGCACTTTTTCAAAGAAAATAAGGTATTAACAAAGAAAATCTATGAATAAACACCCAATTGATATTCAATGAATTGCAATACATCATAGCTTGGACGAATATCGGCTTTTTGAGCAAGCCCATTGGTAAAATCTTGCAATTTTTTTTCAGATTTCAATACGGTGCAGCTTACTTCAGATTTTGTTAAATAAAACTGTATCAAAAAATAGTTTTCCAAAGCCAAAAAATTCTTTGTGGGAAAAAGCATTTGTTTTGATGCTAACATTGCGCCTAAAAAGTGCAACAAATGCAAGGGCAGCACATATTAGCAGGTGATCTTGGAAATTTTAAAACAGCAAGAACTCACACTGACAAAAAAAGTTAAAGTTAAAAACATTTTTAGTTTTGCTCCACGAAAGACAGGTGTAGGCTACTAAGTTCAGGTTGTTAATACGCATTACTTTCACTACGTCTTACAAGTAATACGTATATGGACGGGTCACTTACATTGGGCGTGTTCAGCAGAATAATTGATCTCTGAGCAGTTATCAGAAAAGAATTATGCATCGAATAGTTTCTGCGGTTTGAGGGAGCATTATCACTTTAAAGTAGCGTACTATTTCTTTGATACATGCTCCCGTAACATGATACCTCAAATTGGCTAATATGATCCCGCTTCACTCGACTTCAGTAGGCAGATTATTGAAAATTTATACTTGATCAGGGAGCAAGTTGTTCTGCTGAACACGGCCATTGATTTTTTGCTTAATACATACCTTTATATCAATATATAACTAAGCTTTTATGTAAAACGACGAGAACTTTATATTTCACAGCTAAATTAACAAAAACTGCAAAAATACGGGAATTAATGGAAAAGCACTTGCTAAAACATATGTTGTGTTTGATAGCTCACAGCTGTTCAGATAAATATCGGAATGTTTTGTGATAAACTTTTATAAGCTAATCAAAGTATCGGTGGTCCATAAATAAAAAAAAATTAACGCTTTTTCAAACTTGAAAAATTGAATTTCGACGCGCTAGAATGGCTGTTTCGCCCACTGTGCCATGGCAACCATAAGATATAGTCACCCGATGTCGATCAACTTTTTCAAATTAGTTTGAAAGCGTTTAATATAAATATTCACCGACCTTAAGAACGATTTACTTGAAAACAATAAAGATTTTTCACGAAGACCCATTTTCCGACCAATCGGTCCTATGGCAGCTATAAGATATAGTCATCCGATTTTGACCAAAATTTGCAAATCTATTTGAAAGCATTTAATATTAATAATAGCCGAGCTTGAGGACGCTAACATAGAAAACAAAAAAGTTTTTCTTACTAAGACCCATTTTCCGACCGATGGTTCCTATGGCAGCTATAAGATATGGTCATCCGATTTTGAACAAAGTTTTCAAATCTGTTTGAAAACATTTAATATTAATAATGGACGAGTTTGAGGACGCTAACATAGAAAACAAAAAAGTTTTTCTCACAAAGCTTTAAAACTGAGAGACTAGTTTGGTTAGAAACAGACAGACGGACAGACGGACGGACGGACAGGCGGACGGACAAAGCTCAATCGAGTCGGCTCGTCGCCCTGATCAAGAATATATATAGTTTATGGGGTCGGAAATGAATGTTTCTATGCACTGCAAATTTCTGTGCAAAATTATAATACCCTTTGCAAGGGTATAAAAAGGGCATATTTATGCATGAAATATTGACCAGCCAGATTTTTAATATGTGGCTTACATTCAAATTTGTGTCATTGGTAACGGCCGCCATATTGGAAACATTTCTGACACCGAAATTTGGATTGGTTATTTTTAAAAACAACTCCCAACCAAAATCTCTAGAGATTTGTAAGAATATTTTGTTCTTTTATTTAATTATTTATACCAAAAAATGTTTGCAGTGTATGTTACTTTTCCATATTCGCAAATATTGTTCAATTCTCTTTCACTGGCAATTTTTTTCATGTCTTTAGCTACTCTGGTTCACTAGATATTTCAATTTAAAAAAATGCATAATTGATGTTATGTCAAGGTCATGGCATCAAATTTATACAACATTGGACAATATCAGTATTTAGTTATAAACCAGAGATGGGCGCGTCGCGACGTTCCAATGCACACGAGGCAGCGTGTGCATAGGACCTCTGCCGCGGCCGACTGCACAAAATGCACACGTACGCTATAAGCATTGAAAGCTATTTATAGAACACGAATGCGGCGCACGCCAATTTTGCTTGTATGCGTGTGAAAAGTGTGACGATATGTGTGCATGCCCATCTCTGTTATAAACGAAATTTCACCTCTTTCCTTATCAGTCTAGACACTTTTCATAAATTTAAAACGCGCGCGCATTTTCAAATACTTGTACTGTGCGCGCCAAGAACAGCTGTCGATAGGCGATAGGCGAGCAGCACTATCGTTATCGATTGTAAGCGCTGTCGCTGGCGACTGCGCCGGCGGCCTATAAAAGGCCGTGTCGAAGCGGATTGTTTTTCACTTGTGAATCGGCACCGGTCGAGTCGACGTCATCTTTCTTTCTTTTTTTTTTTTTCTTTTGCATTAAATATATCTTTGTTGAATTTTTTTTGATTTTATGAGGCCACCTTCTAGTTTGGCCAAATTGGTTTGCTCCTTGGCAGCATTCTTCGCATTTTCCAGGAGCCTACATTGTGGGCACCTTGGGCTGCTCGACTTCTGCATAATGTTTACATAAATATTAAACATTAGAAATTTTACAGTTTTTGTTGTTTTTCTTCTTTTTATTCTTTTTATTCGTCGACTTGTTTGGTCATCAGATCATTTAACTTGTTTTAACGGCATCTCCTGGTTACTATTATTGTCTCCTTCTTTATTCGTTTACGTCTTCCTTCGATCACATTCTCGTTTATGTTGAGGTGTGGTATCAGAAATTTTAGCTCTTCGGCATAGGGAAAGCCCAAGTGTCGTTGCACCAGCCCTTCGTGTGAATGTATATGAAGAATTTGGGTTTTCTCAAGGCCGGAACTTGTACACATTTCTGCACATGAATTGGACATTGGACATTCAGCTTATTCACGAATTTCTTTTTAAGTCACTCATTTCGAATTATCCAAATGTTTTGGCTTGGGCTTAACCTCCGGAGTATTATCTATGGCGCTTGCGTCATCTGAGGCCAGCGATATAACATCTTCGTCCTCAGATTCGTCTGGCATTTGTTGCTACAAGTCTTGCAAAGACAAGTTTTCGGGCATGGTGGTACATAATGCTAAAGCAGAGTTCAAGCAAGGTTCGTCTGCCATTAAATGTTATTATGCTACATTTTCAGTGAATTTTGTGCGGGTGTAAGAGAGATGTACTAGTTCAAAACAAGCATTTTCGAGCCGAAACGCTGAGGCTTTTCGATTTAGGTTTAGTCCGTAAGCAACTCAGAGGTCCTTTGTGTCTGAGAAGGTCTAGTCTGCAATCAACTCAGAGGTGCTTCTAGTTTGGCCAAATTGGTTTGCTCCTTGGCAGCATTCTTTGCATTTTCCAGAAGCCTACATTGTGGGCACCTTAGCCTTGGGCTGCTCGACTTCTGCATAATGTTTACATAAATATTAATCATTAGCAATTTTACAGTTTTTGTTGTTTTTCTTCTTATTATTCTTTTTATTCGTCGTCTTCCTGTTTGGTCATCAGATCATTTAACTTCTTGCTGCATTCTTCGCATTTGCGGGAGCCTACATTTTGGCCACCTTAGCCCTGGACCGCTGGACTTTTGTATAATGCTAACATAATTATTAAACATTAACAATTTTACAGTTTTTGTTGTTTTTATTTGTCGACTTCCGTTTTGGTGAAGCAAATGTCCGTAATATTTGCAAGTATGCGGCTATCTTCTATGACTTCAACTTTTTTGTTCAACTTTTTTGCAACTTGTTTTAACGGCATCTCCTGGTTACTATTATTGTCTCCTTTATTCGTTTACGTCTTCCTTGGATCACATTCTCGTTTATGTTGAGGTGTGGTATTAGAAATTTCAGCTCTTCGGCATAGGGAAAGCCCAAGTGTCGTTGTCCACTTTAAACCAACGGCGCTTACATTTATCCACAGTTTATTGTGGTTATTTAAGCATTTGAGAAACAAATTGTGTGAAAATCATCAGCCAAATTAAACCAGAACAGGAAATTTGTGTCCTGATCATCAACGGCATAGAGACGATTAGCTACCAAATGTAAGAACTTGCCATTCTCCAATTCTGTGGACCTTTGAGGGTTACGTTCTTTAACCTCAATTACTCAGCCAAATTATACCAGAACAAGAAATTTGTGTCCCGTTCATCTTTGCTTTGCACTTTTGTGCAGCTTTTTGACCAAGCCCACAGTTGGGCGCAAATTCTTTGGCATGTGAGTGTTTTCTTCTTCCACCACACAAGTCTTTCCCGTTCTCAATGGCGGCAAGAATCGAATACGATATTGAATCAGCCGTTGGCGATTCTCGCGACGCGCATCTAGAGTAACCCGGCACAAGACGAGTGCAATATTGCATAAGGCGTTGTCAAAGTCACCAGGCCGTCGGTGATCACAGCCTTGCCGCTAAACGTTCCTGTTGGCGTCGTTTTAGCGTACAAATAATAAGAACACTCCCGGGGGCGTTCGTATTCGTTTTATCAGAGTTATTAGAGTATTTCAATTCTGCAATACAGAGGTTCACATAACAATGAAATCAAGTTTCAATTTACTTCCTACCAATCGTGTCCCCTCTGTGTCTTGTTCTTTTTATCAATGGCGCCGACTGGCATATGTATACACTACCGAGTTATTCGATAGGCTTACACTTAACATGAATTAACTGTTTCGTTTCTAGTTAATAAGTTAAGTAAAAACATTTGAATTGAAACTCTGTGAACCAACTAAGTAGAATAAGGCTTACTTTGACGCAGGTCCGCTTGATAGGAGGCCAGCAGTTCGCTGTCCACTGAACTGGGAGCGGCCGTTTTACTGTCGCGATCATTGAGCACCGGCGGCTGTTTAATGATTTTCCTTTTGGTCTGCTAGCTGTGATCGAAGACATAGTTGAGGCGAATCAAATCGAACTGATTGAGTGAACTGGAGGCGCCTAGAAGTATTTGAATGCTGGCCAAATAGATTTTAAGCTCCTCGCTTGTGGTTTGTGGTGAAAGGAGACGTCACATGATGTTGCAGACCTTGCTGCGGTCCGTGTGTTTCTTATCCGTCAAGTTCCGCATCTTGCTCTTCACTTTCACGGCGTTTTTTAAATTCAGCTTGCCTGCCATAGAAAATGCCATTAGGTGAGGCTTTCTACAGGAATCTTTTCTAGATGCGCTCATTTTCAATTTGGCCTTCCAATTTGGCCGCATCAAAACCTATTTTGCACACGTCACGGCAAAAAGGAGGCGTTAACAGCACTTAAAGGCGATGTTATTATGTTCTCAAAAACTTAGTGGCAAACGTAAGCAAGTTTCGCTATGGGTAGAAACCAAATATGAAACGACCACACGAAAAAATTCCTCAACAGTTTTTCATTGGACACCGCCCTTAAGACTTGAATACTTTGATGATCGATCATGAACTTATATCTAACGAAATGAACAAAGGTATAGATTACATTATACAGATAAAAATAAGTACTATACCATGAACCAATAAAAATTATTAAAAAAAAAAATGTTTTCTAGCATATAGGGTTCAGGGAATATGATCAAATTAGCCATTTCTGAATTTTTATGTCCAACTTACAGTTAATAATAACGATAGATTTGGGTTCAGCATGATAAACTTGTCTAGAATCAAGCATTCTTTAAGCATTTGAGGTACTGTGCTCAGAATAAATCAATTTTGAAATCTTGTCAAAATACTTAAGAGTTAATCCATCTTAAAAATGGATAAATGCATTTTTTATAGGTACTTATGTGTATTTCGGGAAGAGCGTTTTCCGTTGACTTCGTGTACCTTTCTGTAGAATATGCTTTTGTACAGCGTTGACCGCCGCATAATGCACTTACAGATAGCTCATTGATGGTTAGCAGGTCATTGCGAAAAAAGCTGATTGAGAATTTTTTATGACCCTCTTATAAAGGGATATTCCCTCTCATGCGACACCATTGCTGACATAGTTAAAGGTCGAATGTTTTGCAGACAGGTCATTGTTTGGAAGCTGGTCATTCCAAACGGCGCCGATCGCACATTTTTATGGCTCTCACAAAGAGTTTTTGCCTATCCACCCCCGTTTGTGATACACTCGGCCTGCGGCACGCTACCGTCGACCGTCTCACGTACACACCAATACAAATGAAATGAAAAAAAAATTTTACACGCGTGGAAAAATTTTTTACAGACTATTTTTTCTTTGTGTTAATATTTCGAGTGTAAAAAATAAATGTGTGTTGTTATTTTACGAACCGTGCTAGGTATAGAAATGTTCTTTCGTCTTCCCGACAGAGGTTGTAGCTATCCTGGAGGCTACCAACCATCTTAGAGAACTCGTGGTCAATGACTAATGTAGAAGCTGCTGCTCAGTTGATGAAGAAGAAAGCGTTCAGTAGGACACCATTCGCAACTCTAGGTCAGGCTTTTCTGACCTGACATTTTAGCAGTATCTGAAATAGAGATTGTTTGTGCTACTTTCTTTACTTTCCCTTTACTGTCCAAAAGTAACAATTAAGGTGTTAATCGAGACGCTTCAAGAGCTTTTAATTGAAGCAGAAAACGTAATAAATTCTCGGCCATTAACGCACGTCCCGATGGACAATTGTGAAGCAGAACCAATTACTCCTAAACATTTTTTTGTTGGCTATACCAGTTCGATACAAACTTTAGTTGTGAACGAAAACGTATGCCTAAGTCCGTGTTTACACGGTGAAGTTTGCTTCATGAAGCATCTTCAAAACCTCCCCTGGCATTTACACCATGAAGTTTGTTCGTACATTCCGATTACTATCTAATTGCAACCCTATGTTTGGAAAGCTAGCGATAGAGAGCAATCGCCAGCGTGGTTTTTTTTACTGTTATTTAATAATATTAAAAATGAGTCAAAAAGGTGACTTTAGGAATCACGAACTTCGAGGCTACGGATGAAGTGCAAGTTATTTTATCAAGACAATTCAGAAATTGCAGCGCTAAAAACTCAACCCTGACAAACAGAAACTCTCGAAAAACTTCATTGCCGGCTTGCCATGAAGCTTCTTCGCCTGCTTTGACTGTCCCCGCTATACCGCTTTCCTACAAACAAAAACTTGACATGAGGAACTTCATGAAGTTTGCTTCACCCTGTAAATGCAGACTAAGAAAGCAGTTTTAAATTATTGCAGCAAATGAAGCAAACGTTTTGGAAAAGTGGCATCAAAAAGTAGTCGACGATATTTGTGAGAGCCGAGACCAATGGAAGAAAAAGTCGATTGATTTCGGTTTAAGTCGCACAGCATGGACAAGTTCGTAGCTTAAATGTGAAGACACCCTCTAGAGTTCTCCGCAGACCTGCGTCAAAGTAAGCCTTATTCTACTTAGTTGGTTCACAGAGTTTCAATTCAAATGTTTTTACTTAACTTATTAACTAGAAACGAAAAAGTTAATTCATGTTAAGTGTAAGCCTATCGAATAACTCGGTAATGTAAACATATGCCAGTCGGCGCCATTGATAAAAAGAACAAGACACAGAGGGGCCACGATTGGTAGGAAGTAAATTGAAATTTGATTTCATTGTTATGTGAACCTCTGTATTGCAGAATTGAAATACTCTAATAACTCTGATAAAACGAATACGAACGCCCCCGGGAGTGTTCTTATTATTTGTACGCTAAAACGACGCCAACAGGAACGTTTAGCGGCAAGGCTGTGATCACCGACGGCCTGGTGACTTTGACAATATCGCACTCGACTTTTGCCTGGTTACTCTAAATGCGCGTCGCGAGAATCGCCAAAGCCTTATGCAATATTGCACTCGTCTTTTGCCGGGTTACTCTAGATGCGCGTCGCGAGAATCTCCAACGGCTGATTCAATATCGTATTCGATTCTTGCCGCCATTGAGAACGGGAAAGACTTGTGTGGTGGAAGAAGAAAACACTCACATGCCAAAGAATTTTGCGCCCAACTGGGGGCTTGGTCAAAAAGCTGCACAAACGTGCTTGGCTGAGATGAACAGAACACAAATTTCCTGTTCTGGTATAATTTGGCTAAGTAATTGAGGTTAAAGAACGCAACCCTCAAAGGTCCACAGGAATTGGAGAATGGCAATTTCTTACATTTGGTAGCTAATCGTCTCTATGCCGTTGATGATCAGGACACAAATTTCCTGTTCTGGTTTAATTTGGCTGATGATTTGGACACAACTTGTTTCTCAAATGCTTAAATAACCACAATAAACTGTGGATAAATGTAAGCGCCGTTGGTTAAAAGTGGACAACGACACTTGGGCTTTCCCTATGCCGAAGAGCTGAAATTTCTAATACCACACCTCAACATAAACGAGAATGTGATCCAAGGAAGACGTAAACGAATAAAGAAGGAGACAATAATAGTAACCAGGAGATGCCGTTAAAACAAGTTGCAAAAAAGTTGAACAAAAAAGTTGAAGTCATAGAAGATAGCCGCATACGTGCAAAAAAATACGGACATTTGCTTCACCAAAAAGAAAGTAGACGAATAAAAACAACAAAAACTGTAAAATTGTTAATGTTTAATAATTATGTTAGCATTATACAAAAGTCCCGCAGCCCAAGGCCAAGGTGGCCAAAATGTAGGCTCCCGCAAATGCGAAGAATGCAGCAAGAAGTTAAATGATCTGGTGGCCCAACAGGAAGTCAAGCCCCAGCGATAGCCCCTGGAGCACGAACATACTCGCCAATTCACACCGAATGCTTGTCGAAGTCATGCATCACTGTGTGTTAGACAGAGACACAGTCACATTTTCGCGCTCTCTGTCACGAAGAGCGAGGCCAAAAAGTGATTGCGAAAATAGAGCGACACAAAGCACCTCTGAATTGATTGCAGACTAGACCTTCTCAGACACAAAGGACCTCTGAGTTGCTTACGGACTAAACCTAAATCGAAAAGCCTCAGCGTTTCGGCTCGAAAATGCTTCTTTTCAACTACTACATCTCTCTTACACCCGCACAAAATTCACTGAAAATGTAGCATAATAACATTTAATGGCAGACGAACCTTGCTTGAACTCTGCTTTAGCATTATGTATCACCATGCCCGAAAACTTGTCTTTGCAAGACTTGTAGCAACAAATGCCAGACGAATCTGAGGACGAAGATGTTAGATCGCTGGCCTCAGATGACGCAAGCGCCATAGATAATACTCCGGAGGTTAAGCCCAAGCCAAAACATTTGAATAATTCGAAATGGGTGACTTATAAAGAAATTCGTGAATAAGCTGAATGTCCAATGTCCAATTCATGTACAGAAATGTGTACAAGTTCCGGCCTTGAGGAAACCCAAATTCTTCATATACATTCACACGAAGGGCTGGTGCAACGACACTTGGGCTTTCCCTATGCCGAAGAGCTAAAATTTCTGATACCACACCTCAACATAAACGAGAATGTAATCCAAGGAAGACGTAAACGAATAAAGAAAAAATAATAGTAACCAGGAGATGCCTTTAAAACAAGTTAAATGATCTGATGACCAAACAGGAAGTCGACGAATAAAAAGAAGAAAAACAACAAAAACTGTAAAATTGTTAATGTTTAATAATTATGTTAGCATTATACAAATGTCCAGCGGTCCAGGACTAAGGTGGCCAAAATGTAGGCTCCCGCAAATGCGAAGAAGGCTGCAAGAAGCAAAATGATCTGGTGGCCAAACAGGAAGTCGACGATTAAAACATATGACGAAGTTAGCTGAACTACGAACGTCGGATGTCCGTATGGGGCTTTATAGATCACTTCCATTTCTTAACGTTTCCCTGCCAGGGCGCCGACTACGTGTCCAAGTGCTATGTGACCACCCAGGGACCGCTGCCTAATACCAATTTCGAGTTCAGCAAATGTTTACTGGGGTTGCACAATGATGATAAGCAGATTGGCCTTTCCCGCTTTCGGGATAAAGACCACTTTAATCTCCTTTCACAAAGTGGGAATGTAGTTTATTTGTAGACAGCTTACAAAATTGTTTTGTAACCATCCTATAATAGATTGCAGAGAGTTTTGCAGTTGAGCGGAAATGATTATGTCTGATTTGGGCAATGCAACGGCCCACGTTATCCGTTTTTTACCAACTATTTTATGTATATGGCCAAAAGGGTCATTTCTGGTTTATACGACAAATGATAATGACTGATTTGGGCAATGCAACGGCCCACGCTATCCGTTTTTTACCAACTATTTTATGTATATGGCCAAAAGGGTCATTTCTGGTTCTCACGACAAATGATAATGTCTGATTTGGGCAATGCAACGTCCCACGTTATCCGTTTTTTACCAACTATTTTATGTATATGGCCAACAGGGTCATTTCTGGTTCTCACGACAAATGATAATGTCTGATTTGGGCAATGCAACGGCCCACGTTATCTGTTTTTTACCAACTATTTTATGTATATGGCCAACAGGGTCATTTCTACTTCATAATATTTACTAAAACTACTAACAATGGCAAAAATTACGAAGATAATGGAAATTCTACCTTAAAAACCTTGAATATGTTAGGGTTTTGATGATAATTAGAGATTTGCATAGTTTACTGCTCTAAACGTCGAAATAATGAAGAAAGCAGGAGGAAGAGCTCACAGAAAACACATTTGAACGGCTATTATCACCGACGGCCTTGTGACACTGGATGTGCGTCGCGAGAATCGCCAAAGCCTTATGCAATATTGCACTCGCCTTTTGCCTGGTTACTTTGGATGCGCGTCGCGAGAATCGCCAACGGCTGATTCAATATCGTATTCGATGAACGTAACCCTCAAAGGTCCACAGAATTGGAGAATGGGAAAGTTTTTACATTTGGTAGCTAATCGTCTCTATGCCGTTGATGAACAGGACTGTTCTGGCTTAATTTGGCTGATGATTTGGACACAATTTGTTTCTCAAATGCTTAAATAACCACAATAAACTGTGGATAAATGTAAATACGGACGCACAACGCCGTCGCAGTGGACAACGACACTTGGGCTTTCCCTATGCCGAAGAGCTGAAATTTCTAATACCACACCTCAACATAAACGAGAATGTGATCCAAGGAAGACGTAAACGAATAAAGGAGACAACAATAGTGATCAGGAGATGCCTTTAAAACAAGTTGCTAAAAAGTTGAACAAAGAAGTTGAAGTCATAGAAGATAGCCGCATACGTGCAAAAAAATATTGACATTTGCTTCACCAAAAAAGGAAGTCGACAAATAAAAACAACAAAAACTGTAAAATTGTTAATGTTTAATAATTATGTTAGCATTATACAAAAGTCCAGCGGTCCAGGGCTAAGGTGGCCAAAATGTAGGCTCCCGCAAATGCGAAGAATGCAGCAAGAAGTTAAATGATCTGATGACCAAACAGGAAGACGACGAATAAAAAGAAGAAAAACAACAAAAACTGTAAAATTGCTAATGTTTAATATTTATGTAAACATTATGCAGAAGTCGAGCAGCCCAAGGTGCCCACAATGTAGGCTCCTGGAAAATGCAAAGAATGCTGCCAAGGAGCAAACCAATTTGGCCAAACTAGAAGGTGGCCTCATAAAATCAAAAAAAATTCAACAACGATATATTTAATGCAAAAGAAAAAAGAAAGAAAGATGACGTTGACTCGACCGGTGCCGATTCACAAATGAAAAATACTCCGCTTCGACACGGCCTTTTATAGGCCGCCGGCGCAGTCGCCAGCGACAGCGCTTACAATCGATAACGATAGTGCTGCTCGCCTATCGCCTATCGACAGCTGTTCTTGGCGCGCACAGTACAAGTATTTGAAAATGCGCGCGCGTTTTGAATTTATGAAAGGGGTCTAGACTAATAAGGAAAGGGGTGAAATTTCGTTTATAACGAAATACTGATATAGTCCAATGTTGTATAAATTTGATGCCATGACCTTGACATAACGTCAAATATGCATTTTTTTTAAATTGAAATATCTCGTGAACCAGAGTAGCTAAAGACATGAAAAAAATTGCCAGTGAAAGAGAATTGAACAATATTTACGAATATGGAAAAGTGACATACACTGCAAACATTTTTTGGTATAAATAAATGAATAAAAGAACAAAATATTCCAATGTGTTTTACAAATCTCTAGAGATTTTGGTTGAGAGTTGTTTATAAAAAACAACCAATCCAAATTTCGGTGTCAGAAATGTTTCCAATATGGCGGCCATTACCAATGACAGAAATTGGAATTTAAGCCTTTTAGACAGTCCCCTAAAACATATTAAAAATCTGGCTGGTCAATATTTCATGCATAAATATGCCCTTTTTATACCCTTGCAAAGGGTATTATAATTTTGCCCAGAAGTTTGCAACGCATAGAAATATGCTTTTCCGACCCCATAAACTATATATATTCTTGATCAGGGCGACGAGCTGAGTCGATTGAGCTTTGACCGCCCGTCTGTCTGTCTGTTTCTACGCAAACTAGTCGGTCAAAAAATGGGTCTTAGTAAGAAAAACTTTTTTGTTTTCAATGTTAGCGTCTTCCAACTCGTCCATTATTGAAATTATATGCTTTTAAACAGATTTGCAAATTTTGGTCAAAGTCGGATGACTATATCTTATAGCTGCCATAGGAACCATCGGTCGGAAAATGGGTCTTAGTAAGAAAAACTTTTTTGTTTTCAATGTTAGCGCCCTTAAACTCGTTCATTATTAATATTAAATGCTTTCAAACAGATTTGCTAACTTTGGTCGAAATCGGATGACTATATCTTAAGGCTGTCATAGGACCGATCGGTCGAAAAATGGGTCTTAGTAAGAAAAACTTTTTTGTTTTCAATGTTAGCGTCCTCAAACTCGACCATTAATAAAATTAAATGCTTTCAAACAGATTTGCAAACTTTGGTCAAAATCGGATGACTATATCTTATAGCTGTCATAGGACAGATCGGTCGGAAAATGGGTCTTAGTAAGAAAAACTTTTTTGTTTTCAATGATAGCGTCATAGAACTCGGCCATTTTTATTATTAAATGCTTTCAAACAGATTTGCAAAACTTTGGTCAAAATCGGATGACTATATCTTATAGCTGCCATAGGAACCATCGGTCGGAAAATGGGTCTTAGTAAGAAAAACTTTTTTGTTTTCAATGATAGCGTCATAAAACTCGGCCATTATTAATATTAAATGCTTTCAAACAGATTTGCAAACTTTGGTCAAAATCGGATGACTATATCTTATAGCTGCCATAGGAACCATCGGTCGGAAAATGGGTCTTAGTAAGAAAAACTTTTTTGTTTTCAATTTTATCTGTCTTAAACTCGGCGATTGTTAATTTGATACGTTTTTAAAAAGATTCGCGAAATTTGGTCGAAATCAGATGTTTATCTGTCGAAAAATGGGTTTTAGTTACAACAATTTTTGATTTTTATGTAAGACATTTCAAAAACAGCATTTGCAAGGGTATAAAAACTTCGGCACAGACGAAGTTAGCTTGGCCTTCTCGTTTTTTACCTTAGTTGACTGGACTATTAAAGAGTTTTTGCTTTCGCGCCTTTATTCAAATCTTGTGCCAATTGTCTATAAGCGAAAGCAAATCAAAATGAAATTAGGGCCGTTCCACTTGCTTCCAATTGCTTTGCTTCTACGAAATCAAATCGAAGGCAACTCACTTTCAGGAATATCACTAGAGTTCGAACATGATACAATAACTGCAAGGTAGCGCACTGAACAACATCGATATTCTCAGTCGGCCTTGGTTCGATAACTCAAAGTTGTAATCTGGTATATCGTACCGATTTTTTGATGTAAATAACAACTAAATGTCCCTGGTTTTTGTGCGTGTGTGTGGTAGCCCTCTGGTGCGATAACTTCTTGTGCATACAAAAAGGCAATTCCGGTTGCGCTACCTTGTAGCAAGATATACTTAACAAGGTAGCCGCACTCGCTCTCTCACAACTTCTTAAATAAGAAGCTGAACACAAAAAAATTCGTCGGCGGAGAAGCGTCGCTCACAAGGGTTGTTTACAGAGTGACATTTAAGAAGTAAGCAAAGAGAGCGAGAGATCAAGTGCGGCTACCTTCTTAAGTATATCTTGCCTTGTAGTTATTGTATCTTGGAGAACAATTTATCATTTGAACTAGTTCCCCCAAATGAACTGAGCTTACTTGAGAGTTGGTCAGCACTGAGATAACCGCCTAAACTCCAAGTGTTTTGATGAAGCGTTCGCTTTAATTGCAGCATCATCATTATCATCATGGTGGTTGGGTCGGTTGGGTTGCCATTTTTTTGGGGGTTGTCGTTTTGGCGGCCATTGAACTTGGATACAGACAATGGAAACTTGCAGAGGTTCCTGCTGCTTAAGCTTGAACCAAAACCAAAACCAAAACACAAAAATGACATCAGTGGCCATCAATAACATTTTCTGATCGCATGTAAATACAACGTGTACAATCTGTATGTGCGTTGATTCTAATCCACAAACACATTCAGTTTGCCTTCGGGTCATTACTCTCATTTAAAGACTTAAACTTTTGCGGCAGCCACTTGAAAATTAATTTCGATTAAACCGCAGGCAATCGCCACAAATCGCAGCATTGTATGTCCTGTGGCAGATAATTGAATTTATCATCATCTTCATCTTTCACTACTTCGTTCTTCTTGGTCAAATTGCGTGTCATAATTTAATTTCCTATCCCTGAGAGCCGCCCCATTGGATGTAGCCTGTGGATGTGGATGGGCAGACTGAGAATGGAGGATGGAGAATTTTCATTGCAAACTTTTTGATGTGCAACTGGCGGCGCCGCGCGTCAACTTTTCCAATTGTTGTTTGGCCCAAAAAAACAACGTTCCTCTCATTGTCAGCAAAGCTTCAGCTTGGACACGCTGTAGCAAATTGCAATTCACACACACACACACAACCACCAACTAAACGTTAAACTTTTGTCCTTTGGCCCAGACAACTTTTGGCATTGGGCAATCCATATGCTTAACCCTCAACACCCCGCCCACACACTCCACTTTACTCTCCGGACTAATTCAATTTTAATGTACTTAAGCATCCGGCTTCTCGGTTAATGGCGTCTTTTGTAGGGGTCACCACAAATCGCAGCACGCACAATGTGGAGCTGCTGCTGCGTCTTTAATCCCTGCTCAAGTTGGCTCTTTTTTTTTTTTGGTTTGGTGAAAATGCATTTAATACCAGAGAATCAAAATATTTAGATCGACTTTTCTTTCTGTCACACATTTTATTTTAATTTATAATACAACGTTTTTTGTTTAAAATTATTTCATAATTTCAGAATTCGTTTAAAATGACTTCATAAATTCGCCCAACTTTGACCACTTGGTTGTTTCTTCTTGATTTTATGGTTTGATTTCACAACTCTTCATAAATTCATCCAACTTATTACTTTCGGTTATGTTTCTTTATTTATTAAGATTTTAGATGTACGTATGTTCTCCGGCTCGAGGTCAGGATGATAGAATTATATCGGAAAAAAGAAACATAAAATTGTGAGTTTTTTACCTTACTCGCGGGTTTTCTTTGGCCGTTTTGGTTTATCCACAATATAAAGACATTTTTTTTTTTTTTTTGGAATTTTCCTCCTACGCGTTTCGGCGTCATTTTGCACCTTCTTCAGGGAGTCTGGATTTATTAATTTTTTATACTCTGTACCAAAGGTACACAGAGTATATTAAGTTTGTGCAAAAGTATGTAACAGGGACAAGGAATCATTTCCGACCCTATAAAGTATATATATTCTTGATCAGCATCAACAGCCGAGTCGATATAGCCATGTCCGTCTGTCCGTCTGTCTGTCTGTCTGTCTGCCCGTCCGTCCGTCCGTATGAGACGAAGAGATCTCAGAGATGGTAAGAGATAGAGGTTTGACATGTATAGGGCATATATTTCTTATACTTGCAGGCAGGTCAAGATTATTTTCAATTTTTGTCACGCCCCCTCCAGCCCCCGCAATTTGGAAAAAACGTCATATCTCCTACAGTTTTGAAAAAACAAAATTATTTATCGATTTGCTGAAGGAATGATAAAGATCGGATGAACGATACTCAAGTTATAAGCAAAAAACGGCCAGTAAACACCCCCCCACCCCCCCACCCATCACCACAGCATTCTATTGAACGGCAATCTTAGTGAGAGAGAGAGAGAGAGTGAAACTTAGAGATGAGCGCGTATAACTCGTGAGCAAATGCGAGCTGCGACGTTAAGGCTACAGAGTATGTTATAGTCGGGCTTGACCGACTTTCTTTCTTGTCTTTAGTTTTATGTATATTATATATTGGGCCTATATAGTTCGTCACTTAAAATATATGATTTGGTAATGATATTTTTCGCTGTATTTATCTTCTGGTTCCTGGGTTAATGTGAGTGGATATTAATGATTCTCCCTGATGCGATGTCATATGTGTACCATTTGAATTTAATTTTTCCCTGTTCTTTCTTAATCACCGTGTACAAGTAAGCTATTTTGTCATGTTGTTCCACTTCTAAAGTAAATTGTATCCTATGATGTTGTTTGTTTAGTGTATTTAATATTATATTTGCATCCTTTTCTTTTATTATGCAAAAAATGTCATCGACATATTTAGCTATGTGTTTTATGTAAACGTTTTGTTTCCCTAGGTCTTCAATTGCGTTATCCAGTATCTTGTCTAGTGCTACATTCGCTATGGTTGGTGACACCGGGTTCCCCATGGGCATGCCAAATATTTGGTTATATATTGTAAAGTCATGCATTAGATAATTGTTGTCTATTAGAACAAAGTCCAAAATTTCCCTAAATTTATTTTTTGGTATTTCTGTGTGTATTGAGATTTCCGTCCATTTTTCCATAATATTCTGAATTGCCAGGTGTATTGGGATATTTGTAAACAATGATACAACATCAAAAGATACTAGGACTTAATTCTGTTTTTTAACTGTGGTGAATTTTGTATGTTTTTGATCAGGTTTCCTACATGTTTTGCCAATTGGTAGCATGGTACATTTGTCGATGAAGCAATAGGTCTCAGTAGAGTGCCTTCTTTGTGTATTTTTTGGTAGTCCGTATATTCTAGGTGCGTATCCTCCTGAGCAGTAGAGTTTGTATTTTAGTCGTGTATCAATGTGATTCTGTTGTGTAGAGTGTGTTGACTATATTACGTTGTTCTTTTTGATCAGTTGTGATGTCGAGTCCTTCCGCATAGTTTTGTATGTTGATTTGTCACTTAGAAGTGTTCTCATTTTATTCATGTAGTCTATTTTGTACATTACTACAGTTTTGTTGCCTTTAACTGCCTGTGTAATAACTACCTTGTCCCTATGCCCTTTTATCAGTTTTTCTGTATTTTTAGCAATGTTCTGATCCAGTTTCTTCGTGTGTATAAAATTGTTGATTTTATTTGCTAGGTTGCTTCTAATCGTGTCCCTCTGCTTTTCATCTTTTATTGTTTGGATTCCTTGCTCTAAGTCTGCTATAAGATGAATGGGAGAAATGTTTTCATTGAAATGTTTCAAGAGAGAGGATCCACTGACATTCGTCGGGAAAATATATATCCGTTTGATTTTCGAACCAGTCTTTGTTAAGTGTGAAATCAAATTTTTCCGCTAGTGTGTCTTTTGCTTTTTATAACTTTCTCTCAATGTCCTGGTCTGTAGTCGTTCGTATTCGTTGATATGCTAGCTTCTGATTTTGTTCCATTTCCATTAAGTCATTTTTTCAAGCTGTTGTAAGTGTGTGTTTGCGTTTTGTTTATTATGAAAATGTGTCGTTGCGTTTGTTTTATCTCTAGTTGAAGAATTTTCAGTAAGAAGTTGGTCTCTAATTTTTGTAATTCTGTTTTTGTGTTGTGTAGTGTAAAGTTATGTTGCAGTGAATGAGTTTTTCCTTGTAAGTGTCTTGGTATGATCCTGTAGTCTTTGCATCTTAGTAGATATTTTAGTCTTCCCCGTTGTTTTGCCAACCTTTTTTGGCATTTAAAATAGTTTTTCACGTATGTTAACGTGTTGTCACCGTAGTTTGTCTTTATGTATTGCATATATCCCTTCATGTTTTTTGTTTTGTTTAAAGATGTTTGATTTGTTAGGCTGACATCTGAAAAGTACGCACAGAAACTTAAAATGGTTTTTTCTATCATCCTGACCTCAAGCCGGAGAACATACAACTACAATTGAAAAGGTTGCCAAATCACAATAGTATTAAGTTTTCATTTAGATTTAATTTCGCTTGATGTTTGTTTAAACTCTGCTGTGAGTTCAACATGAAGAAAATTTTCTCCATTTCAGTTTTTCGTAATTAAATTACACACTCTGCTACAAGCCATTGTTTTTGTCGGACATTTATTGTAACCATGTAATCATATAATTAATCCTATGCTTTAATTATGGAAATTTTGTTGCATTATTGTCAGGACCATAAGCAAAGTTATAGCCTGCTAAACCCGAAAATCAAGATTTAAATTTATGGGAGGACAACTAGATTCCCAACCCAAATATGTATATCAGTTTTAAAAAGGCAACCAAATATATTTCCACCCCCACCTGGGTGGAAAGTGGGTGGTCAAGGTTGAAAGATTGTAACATGGCAGAAGGTTAATTGTGTAAAAAAGAAGCCCCTTTCGATTTTAAAACTTGACTTTATCTTTAACATTTTCTTGATTTATTTAAGCTTAAACATTCTGATATTTAACAATTTAATTTTAATTTCAAATTCTCTCAATTTATGGAAAATGTTACTAACAAGGTGTGTGTGTGTGTGTGTGTGTGTGTGCCTTGGCCATTGATTAATTTGCAGTTGAATAATTTCGAAATATTCCTTAGAGCTCAGAGAAATATAAACCGCAAGCTAAGAATTTATTGTGTGAGCCATTCAGGTTGTTCTAGGAAGCTCTAACTGCAGACAATTTCGTTGGAAATTTAATTATTTAACAAACCATTTGGCCAACGAAACTCATTGCACGAAAAAAAATGAACGAACTTTAAATTAGATTCAGACCTTAAATGTTTTTTCAATAAGAAAATATATTTTTACCAGAAAGCATAACCGAAGGATTGTGGAAAGTGGCCGCAAATCTTTTTGTCATACAAGGTAAAGCTGCTGTCGATCTAAATTTTCGATGACTTTAGGTGAAACTTTTCTTTTCATGACATCTGACATTTTTATGCAGCATTTGTCGGTGTTATTCACTTGTGCAAGTGCGGCCTTCATATGGCAACACATCTTTGCACTTTTAACAAAACACATAAATCATCAAAACACAATTTCAGAGTATTGCCACACTTCTATTTTGGATGATGACCGTTTTAAGTTAATATCATTAACTTTACTTAAAAGTTTGGCTTTTATTTGCTGTTTGTTATACACTTGTTCCTCTGGCACATTCTTGAGGTCATCCGTTGGATGATCTAAATCAGAGTTCCCCACCGATAGCCCCTGGGGCACGAACATACTCGCCAATTCACACCGAATGCTTGCCGAAGTCATGCATCACTGTCTGTTAGAGAGAGACACAGTCACATTTTCGCGCTCTCTGCTTGGGGAACCCTGTTCTAAGTGACCTCTTTCTTTCTGTGTATTCGCTAAATCATTCGCGACGGATGATCAAGTCACTGTCATGGACTTTCTAGCCACTGTCACAACATATATGGGTCATTCTTTTATAAACCGAACGGTTTTAAAATTCACCATTTTTGATTTCAATAAAAAAATAAATCCGAAATTAGATCTCGACACTCCCACCAAAACGTGATTATTGAAAAATTTTTGTTAATGGAAAAAAAAAAACGAAAAATGGAAAAATAAGGGTTTTTTAAAAACTTAATTTCTCAGGTTTGGTTTATCGGACAGTTCTTAGGTTGATATTGCTGAAAAGTATTTTTCTGTATCTACTTAAATCATGGTTAAATACATTTTTAAATTATTTAATAATATTAAGTAATTGTTGCTAAAATTTATGTATAATTTTTTCTCAGTGATAATCACCATGATATAGCTTCTAAGAATATACATTTTGTTGCCTTAAACATAACTTAAATTTCGGTGCTTTCAAAAAGATGGAGACTTTTACAGCTTAAAAGATATTCATTTTTGAAGTTATAAACAAATAAAAATATGACCTAAAATAAAGCCTTGCCACGCAGTCAGTGACAAAGCTATGTGACTGAAACTTGGCAATTAAGCTTTAGATTTAGATTAGATCAAGCTTTTCAAAAATGTCAACTTCAGGCAGATCGGACGTCTATATCATATAGCTGCCATACACGAATGCTATGAATAATTGAATTTTGTTGTGGTGTATTGTGACCATAGTTAGCAAACTAAATTTTAACACGACGAAATTCAATATTCCTATGGCAGCTAGTGAGAAATTCCATTTAGGGCTGTTTTCTCAATTTTGTGGTTTTGCAAATCTAGGTGGATTTGCTGCATTTGCTTTGCTTATGTTCAATGCTAACCATCTAGCATGAATTTCGTAGCAATCTACTTCACCCTCATTGATTTCAAAACCATCTACATGCTTATGCAAATTAAGTATCTTTATGTATCCGCGCATATGGTCACACTGAAAAATATTATATTTGAAAACAAAATACAACTGCTGCTAAAAACAGTAAAGTCTGAATTTTTATTAAGTAAACCAAAAATGGAAAATATTGGATGTGCCTTTAATATACAAGAACACCTGCAGACATTGCTGAAATTACAGATGCACATGCTGATTCCCCTAGTTCATTGCTTAAGCTAAGTTTACACATCCAAATAATTTGGCTAAATTTTGATAAAAAATAGCCATGATTTAAGATTTTACAGGATTAAAAACTAAAACTATGGTTCCATACGCAAATAATTTGATCAAATATGGCTGAAAAGTTCCACAATTTGGCCTATATAGCCCAATTTTCATGAAAATTTTCCAAATTATTTGCCCGTGTGAACATAGTTTTCGACCTACTGCTTAATATCCCATCATAGTAACAAGACGTTCCAAAAGAAAAACCTACACCTCCTCTGTAAAATTCTTGCTTTAATTTTTAAAATTGGCGCGCAATAAAATAGACAATAATCAGCCGATTGCAGAGGTGCTGCCAAGCTAGCATTATACCATTCCAGCCCTCACGGTGTGACCGTGGCGCAAATGCCCGAATTTATAATCAACCTTACATGAGACAACCAATTGCACAAAAACCATCTAGCTGCAAAATCTAGATGGATTTCGTTTTGAGCAAAAACATGAACATGAGAAAACGGCCCTAAGATCGGTTACTTCTCTATATTTCTATGTATTTTACAGACCAGACACAATGTGGCTCTATACTCGTACTCAGCTCCTTGCAGAGTATTATATTTGAAACTGAATCAAATTCGTGTTGTGCAACAATTTGCCGAACCAGCTCCAAGTAAAACTCACGCACCTTTTTCTTTACTTATAAAATGGTGGATTTCCTTATACACTTGCTATCCAAATATTGTGTCTAAGTTCCAAATTATATCTATAAGAGTGTGTAAAACAGCTATTGAGAATTACACTATGCAACAATTTCCAGTATATTGAAGGGTTGGTGGTGATTCTAGATGATTTTCGTGTGTTGAACACGCATCTGTTTTCGAAAATGGTCCATCCCTTCTAGATTTTCGATAAATTGGGATAAAGTAGCTTAGCCTATTTTGAACTTTTTTAGGAGCGTTTTGTAAAGGAGCTTACTTTTGTTTTGACTCTCTTTAATAATATGGTACGGTACTATTTCTTAGCTTTAAAATAAATTATCCCAAACAATTCTACGATTTTCTTAGGCGAATATATTATACCATTTACCTAAATATATCTATTCTTACTTCGCAGAATTTTTGGAGTTTTTTTAATTTCTATGTCTTTTTCGGGCTCCATGCAAAAGAGCCAATTCCAATAAAAATGTGCCAGTGCACCAACAGGAAGAAAAAACACCATTTTTGGTGCAAAAACTCCAAGCGTGGCAACCGTGATTACAACTTATCTCAATACATGGCTTGTCTGGTCCTTGTAAGAAATGTCGTTTTGTATTTGAGGTGACATATACATATGTAACTCGAATGTTTGTTACTCAAATTTGTTCACGAAGAACAGGATCATACTTAGCAAGTAGGTGGACTAATTCTAAAAAGTTGCCTCTATTGCAGCTAGTGTCATCTTCTCTGTGACCATGTATGGCCAGATTTTGCAGTGCGAGAAATCTTATAATGTTGAACATTCTGCCGAGAATTTCTTGGAATCTTTTCGATTCTTGTTCCATATTGTTTTGCTCTAATTTGTCAATATACTGTCCTTTTTGTACTCTGGATTCCAGCTCTATCCATTTAAAATAATTTTGGTTGTGAAGAGGACTGGATTAGTGATTTAAAACCTTGGGGTTTAGTTTCCACCAAGCATTGAATCCGTTAGATCAGCAAAATTTGCCGCCCCAGAAACTTGCCGCTCCTAAAAATTTTCTGCTGATTCACTGAGCGCGGCTTGTGTGTGGTGGAGCGCCATCTTGTTGAGACCAGTAGTGCACCATACACTTTCGTCGAACAATTGGCATCAAAAAATTGGTTATCATGATTGACGGCAACCGTTTGGACATCTTAATCTTCGAAAAAGAACGGCCCCATAACCATTTTTGGATAAACGCCGCAACGAACAGTGACTTTTTCATCGTGAATCTCTTGAGGATGCGGCAATTTTGTTTGTTTACCGTTTAACGTGAAATGAGCTTCATCGGTCATCAATTTCATCGGTTTATTGGTTTTCATATTTGACTTGTTTTGCTTCAAATGATGACTCGCTTCAAATGCGCTATATAATTAGTCGATCTGGCATCGCTGTTAAAAGTTATGGTGTTGCCAGATGGGTCTAGTAGTGTTTTTAGTGGCCATTTGTAGTTTTTAGTGGCCAAATTTGTCCTCAACTATCCCTTCTGCTAGCCCACCCCTTAGTTTTAACTGCAGGCTTACCTAATTACTTATCGCTTAAACTTACACGCCATCATCCTTAATGAATATGAAGCTGTTGCTCCTGCTGTTTGCCAAGCAAACAAATTTCCCTGCGTACTTCTAGTAGTCCGTGGTTGTGGTGGCTGTGGTGTGGGTGGGTGAGCTTGGAAACAAATTAATTGTGAAATCCAATCGGAACGCAGTGCACGCACATATACACACACATATACTCGTAACAGTGAGCGATAGAGAGAGAGAGAGAAGGAAAGCGAAAAAAAATAACAAACAAAAAGAAAGCAGAAGCCGCAAAACTTTTGTCTAGGAGTGGTGATGGTTGCCAACGGGCTGGACGGGCTGGGTGGGTTGCACGGGGTTGGGTGCGGCCGGTGGTCGATGGCCCAGGGCAGGCCGCTTGCTGATGCAAGTTCAAGGTCAATGGTGGGCAGCGCCATGGGGCAACAGACACGAGCATAAAAACTGTTATAGCTGCAACCACAAAACAGAAACTGCAAAACAAAGGGAGATGTGAACAAGTTACATGTGTATGTGGAGAAGGAGTCATCAGTTGGATATGTAGTATGTAGTACATATGGGCCTAGGGAATACCCATTCCAGGATACCGAACCAAACTGCGTTATAAGCAAACGGACGAAAAAGGATTTTGAAACGGGAAAATTTAAAATTATAGTTGACTGAGATGTGAACTGAAACAATTTTGAAATGGTTCAAACTAAAGTTAAATGTGCAACTCTCTTTTACCTACCTAAAAATCAAAATGTTCAGTTTTAAGACCTCTAAGGTACGGTAGCAGATTAAGCATACATAACACTGCACACTGGTCAAAATCGCGAAATAATTGGCATAAAGTCGAAAATTTCATGGAAACAAAACAAAATTTTTGATAATACACCTTTAAACTAGATAGTCTATATACACAGAATCGAATAATATTTTCGATTGTTTTGGCAACCCTGAAATTGTTATCGATTATCAAAGTCAGCTGTTGAGTTAAGTGATTGTTGTGATAAAATTGGCGTCAACTATTTGCTAACTTTGTGGACCTTTGCACACAAAATTATTGCAAATAATGGATATTGAAGGCCAGGGTATGTAGTATGTGTAAATGGAAACATTTTTTGATAATGTTCAATATATTTCATTAATGTGTGTTGTTTTTGTTTTGTCCCATATACAGAGAAAACTTAACCAAAGTGCTCGTCTTCTGTGGAATAAAACTAACCTTGTGCGTGTTTTGTGCGTTATGTAGTATATGTTAAAATAAAGTAGAAAGTGTATACTAAAAGATAGTATTAATCTTGTTTGCGGGTTTTTGTGGGATAGCTTGAGTTCTGCCATGCAACGCTGCTGGATGTATGGATCGACCACGGTCGCAACTCTACCGTCCTTGCAAACTGGATATTTGGCCAAGTAAAGGAATGTACGCTAACCGATGAAAAAACAAGAAAGAAAGTCGGTCAAGCCCGACTATAACACACTCTGTACCCTTACACTCGCATTTGCTCAGGAGTCAAACGGCCAGTTAACACCCCGCGCACAACGCGGTGCGCTCTCTAAGTTTCTCTCTCTCTCTCTCTTTCTCTCTCGCACTAAGATTGCCTGTGTTGAACGGTTAGGGTATGTTGCTGTGGTTGTTGGTGGGGGGGGGGGGGGGGGTGTTTGGTGTTAACTGGCCGTTTTTTGCCCATAACTTGAGTATGGTTCATCCGATCTTTATCATTCCTTCAGCAAATCGATAAATAATTGTGTTTACAAGGTATCTCTAGAAGAAACGAACGATCTATCTCCAAAACTGTAGGAGATATGAAGTTTTTTCCAAATTGCGGGGGCGTGGCAAAAATTGAAAATAAACTTGATCTGCCTGCAAGTATAAGAAATATATGTCCCATACATGTCAAACCACTATCTCTTACCATCTCTGAGATCTCTTCGTTCGTACGGACGGACGGACGGACGGACAGACGGACAGACGGACATGGCTATATCGACTCGGCTGTTGATGCTGATCAAGAATATATATACTTTATAGGGTCGGAAATGATTCCTTCTCCCTGTTACATACTTTTGCACAAACTTAATATACTCTATGTACCTTCGGTACAGAGTATAAAAATTAAACAAAAAAAAATCGCATGAAGGCCACGTGATAACTCAAAAAAGTAATGATGCAGTTCGATTCCTGGGACCCGAAATAGGGGGAAATCGTTGAGTACGGTCATGTCTTTTTTTTTTTTTTTTTAGCCCACAGTAATTATTCACACATTCTCACTATTTTTATTGTAATTTACCTAGAACTATTAAGTTACATGAAATTCTACGTTATAATTTCCCTAGAAGTAGTTAAATAAAAGATTCAAAACACGCGCGCACATTCGAACGCGCCAAGCCATGGCCGCAGCTATCGATAGCCAACAGCTGACGATAGGCTACCTCGATTGCATTGTTATCGACTTATATTATCGGTCATCGACGTCGCTAGCGACTGCGCCCAGCTGCCTATAAAGGCGGAGCCTGAGCGAACTGGCAGTTCTTTTAGTGCGCGGCATCGGTCGAGTCAGCACCTTGGAGCAGCCGCATAACCATTAATGTGCGATTCCTGGTTATCACCGTCGCTTACCTACCGAGGCTGGTGAGTCTCAGGTTGTACGATTTCCGATTTGAATGTTCTTTGTTTAAAATATATTTTAGAATTCGCCCATTCCGAATAAGATGTTTCTAAATAAAAGTTATTTCGGAATTTGCCTTTATAAATTCATCTAACCTTGGACTCTTGGTTGTTTCTACTTGATTTCCTATTTTTGTTATTTCCATTATCGCCTAGGGGCCTAAAACATATACAAAACCTTGCCTTCTTTGGTGAATGGATACGTTTTAATGGTTTGTTTCCAAAATTTACGAGTATATTGACTTCAAACCTCGAAAACCATAATCTTGTGCAATGTCACTATGCGGCATCGGCTCCCGAGTTTGGTTTGTCAACGCCATCTGCAAAGATTATGACCAGGCCCACAGTTGGGCGCAAATTCTTTGGCATGTGAGTGTTTTCTTCTGCCACCATCATTACCATACAAGGCTTTCCTCTGATCAATGGCGACAAAAGACGAGTGCGATATTGCTTCATATTTTGGCGATTCTCGCGACGTGCATCCGGAGTTACCAGGCCGTCGGTGATCATAGATATGCAGTCAAAGTATAAAAATATCATTTCATCCGGCAAATAGTTCGCAGCCAATTCTTCTCAATGGGTCGGGTGGTGGTAGAGCCCGGTTTCAGGAGCGTCTGCAGCACTCTGGTCAAAAACTTATTATTCAAACATTATTGTTGACTTTATCTTTGACATTTTCTTGATTTATTTTAACTTCTCTAAATTTTGGGAAAGGTTTTAAAATGGTACTAACAAATTATGTTGAATAAATTTTAAATATTCCTTGAAGCTTGCAAAAAAATTAACCGCAAGCTAAGAATTGATTGTGTGAGACATTCAGGCTGTTCTAGAAAGTTCTCACCGAATCTTTAATCGTTGAAAATCGAATTTCTTAATAAACCATTTGGCTAAAACACGGTACGGAGAACGGCAAAAAACTACATATAGGAAAAACGTTGTAAAACCGCTCGCAAGAGGTTTGACGGCAGCCATTTTATGTTGTGTACGGAGACAAACCAACGGTCGTTGTGGCCTTGCCACGTAACTCTAAGATTGTGAATGGTATGAACAGCTGTTCGGATTTTGTTTGGGCGCCCAAACTAATTAAATTCAACTCCATGGGTTACCCTTATGTACACATAATGGTACGGTGAGTCTAGTCTAGAATGTCTGCTCGTCGGGCATGACAAACCCCCTTGGTGAGGGGAAGACTTTCACAAAGGGGGCCGACCTCAATGAGTAGCCGTGGGTCCTTTTGGCCCCGACAGGCACCGGAATGGGAAGCACCAGTAGGATTTTACCAGTTTCGGCAGCCCTCTTACCAGCTGTGTCTCCGCAGCTCCAGGCATAATCCAGACGCCATTTTCGTCCAGATCCGCAGACATGCAGGTGTTTGACTGAGATGCTCTTTTGCATTCATCCAGCGAGTTAGCAAGAAACCGACGGAACCTACGCTCGCTGAAGACGAAGCTTACATCCGGGAGACATTGGGAAGCTTCAGCAAGCGGCCGCAGTGCCACAGTAGACACTGGACAAGCAGGATGAGCCTCCCGGCAACGACTTGTCGTTTCGTCACACCATTCCAAATCAACCAACCCAAGCGCGTACATTTTACAATACATATGTATATGATCCGCTTGTCAGGTGGACTGACACCCCAATCGACTCGATGATGTCATTTTTTTCTGAGCAAAAAAAGCTGGATCAACGAAAAGAAAAGCTAAAAAAAGCGGAATCCCAGGGAAAAAAAGTTAAGAAAAACGCTGATGTTTATAAAATATATATTATATTTTCATTTTCACTTATTATATACATATGTTGACATTAATCGACAATTGGAGTATATATAATAATACATCGTCAATATTGTCTGCATCATCGCTTGGATAATAGTCTCGTTGTACTATTGTAGTTAGGCAGCTGGATGGTAGTTGGTAATTAAAACAGCACTTATTGTGTCCGGCGCAGTCCATAACTAAAATTTTAAGTAAATTAATTTCTAATTCAAAGTTTTTGCTGTTTCTAATTTTTGTTTTTACCAAATTCACTTGGATAAAAAACCCGCTAGACTTCGGCATTCGACCAAGGCAGTGACAGCATTTGCAGAGCAACTAAAGACAATTCATAAAACAGGAAGATTTCAACATTTTCCCATTGTACCAGGGTAATGTGCATTATCTGCACATAAAATGCATAAATCTGTGGGATCCTTCCTTATCCACTCCTTAAACTTCGTGATCTGCAGCCAGACATCTCGGACTTTTTGTTTATCAACTTCTTTTGGCATAAGTTTGGAATTCAAAAACACTGCCAAGTACCTGGGCGTTGTACTGGACAGAAAACTACTCTGGCACGACAACATTTCGAGTAAGGAAGGCATCCATTGCTATCTTCTCATGTAAGCAGGCGATAGGCCTTAAATGGGGATTTTCCCCAGCAATAGTTCACTGGCTATACACAGCCATTGTACGTCCCATACTGCTCTATGGAATTCTAGTATGGTGGCCAGCACTCGAGAAACCGTCAGTACTGACCACTTCAAACAAGGTACAGAGAAGTGCTGAAATATGTTTGAGTGGCGCCCTACGAACCACCCCAAACGGAAGCATTAAACACCATATTTCATCTTCTTCCTCTAGACTTGATGTCTAAACAGTTAAGGCCTGTTCTGAGAAGCGCGGAAAATAAATTTTTATCTATGTATCCATATAAAAAAAACAGTGGCGGAAACTTTCCGCGGCGGAATTTCGTTTCTGTATTCTGAGACGCGCTAAATAAATAGACAATTGGCCTATCGATAGTTGACGTATCGATAGCGGTGTGGGTCGTGAGTGGATTGAATGAACGGCTGATGCCATGGCGGAAATATAAGCAGCTCATTTTTTTGACGTCAAAATCGACAATACACGGGAAACATGAACCCCAAAGAAAACGCACCGAGAGATTCAATCGTGAGGAAACTATTAGCTAAGGGCCACAAATCAGCCCAAGAAAGTTACGAAATCAACACTGGAGTGCCATACCCCTAAAATCGTCTCCTATGCCAACGGACGCAAGCGTCCGCACTCGGTGGATGCCAAACAAACAGGTGGTGACATCCAAACCCGGTCATCCAGTTTACCACCACCGCGGACCAGCTAAAAATAGAGTTGGTTAGCGATGCGGCTGCTGTGGGCAGCATTGCCAGCTCCAGCGGTGTGGGCGTGGCTGTCAAACGTGAACGCTAGGAGGAGGATTTTGAATTTACGGCAAATAAAAACATAATTTTGTATGATAACTAAAAATATATTTTCCAATCTTTAGCATTGCGTTTCATTTGAGAGCCAAAATGATGGCATAGCCCAAATCCATGATTTGCAGATACTCCGCCGTACACACGCCGTCCTGGAGACGATAGCAGCATTCCTACAAAGAAATGCATATTCAACCAACTTTGAATCAAGCTTCAAAAGTGCTACTACCCCCATGTTGTCGCATATCTGGGCATTCGTCAGGGCCGCATGAAGCACTACGTACTCCCCAAACTGCTTCAGCTGACCCACACTGTAGGCCGATGACCCAATCTCTTGTACAAACTTCTCCAAACGATTACAGTTGCCCGAACGGCAGACTTCCAAATAATTCTTCAAGTTGTAGTCCGGGATTATGCCCGACATCTCAAACAGATCAGCCTTGTTGACGACATGCTCGAACCCATTAAGACGATGGCAGGACGCATATCATCTCCCAATATCCGTAAAATAGACTTGTAGGCTTCCTCCTCGATCTGCACCTACTCCAAGTGTGTCTCAAACGGGCAATAATTTGATCCTCGCCCAACGCCTTGAACCGGAATTTGATGCCGCTACCTCCATCAACAGACATATCTGTGTTCCTGTTGCCCAGCTTAAATAAACTATTTTTGAAAAAAAAACACTTTCAACTTTTGTTTGTAAACAAAACAAAACAGCTGATCCCCAGTGTGGCCGTTTCTGTATTTGGACTCTTTGACTTATATATGGGCTCACTAATAATTTATGTGGATGCTAAATTTATTATGTGCAATTTAGCGAGCTAAATTTTCCGCGCTTCTCAGAACAGGCCTTTAGCAATTTTAAGCAGCTTTTTTTTTTGAGAGTTGTTTTGAATTGAGTTTGACGGTTGAAATGCTAAAAATGTATTTCTATCGGCAAAGTATCGATATTTACTTTTATCGAATAATTTCCCTCAAAAGTTCGCTCCAAAATTGACGCAACTTCCATCGCTAACATTGTGAAATTGGTTTGCGAAACAAAATAAATTGACGATGCCAAAAGAAGTTGATAAACAAAAAGACCGAGATGTCTGGCTGCAGAGCACGAAGTTTAAGGAGTGGATGAGGAAGGATCTTACAGATTTATGCATTTTAGGTGCATATAATGCACATTACCCTGGTACAATGTGGAAATGTAGAAATACCGATATTCTGGCGGAATCTTCCGGATTTATGAATTGGCTTTAGTTGCTCTGCTAATGCTGTAACTGACGAGCGGGTTTTTTGTCCAAGTGATTTTGCTAAAAACATAAATTCGAAATAGCAAAAACGTTGAATTAGAAATTAATTTATTTAAAATTTTAGTTATGGACTGCGCCGGACACAATAAGTGTTGTTTTAATTACCAACTACCATCCAGCTGCCTAACTACAATAGTACAACGAGACTATTATCCAAGCGATGATGCAGAAAATATTGACAATGTATTATTCTATATACTCCAATTGTCGATTAATGTAAACATATGTATATAATAAGTGAAAATGAATATAAAACAACACATTATTTTATAAAAATCTGCTTTTTTCTTAACTTTTACTGCAAGTCGATTGGTGTATCAGTCCTCCTGACAAGCGGATCATATACATATGTTCGCCGGATTCATTGTACCATGTACGCGCTTGGGTTGGTTGATTTGGAATGGCGTGACGAAACGACAAGTCGTTGCCGGGAGGCTCATCCTGCTTGTCCGGTGTCAACTGTGGCTCTGCGGGCGCTTGCTGAAGCTTCCCAATGTCTCCCGGACGTAAGCTTCGTCTTCAGCGAGCGTAGGTTCCGTCGATTTCTTGCTAACTCGCTGGATGAATGCAAAAGAGCATCTCAGTCAAACACCTGCATGTCCTCGGATCCGGACGAAAATGGCGTCTGGATTATGCCTGGAGCTGCGGAGACACAGCTGGTTCCCTTGCTGGTAAGAGGGCTGCCGAAACTGGCAAAATCCTACTGGTGCTTCCCATTCCGGTGCCTGTCGGGGCCAAAAGGACCCACGGCTACTCATTGAGGTCGGCCCCCTTTGTGAAAGTCTTCTCCTCACCAAGGGGGTTTGTCATGCCCGACGAGCAGACATTCTAGACTAGACTCACCGTACCATTATGTGTACATAAGGGTAACCCATGGAGTTGAATTTAATTAGTTTGGGCGCCCAAACAAATTCATACCATCCGCTATCTTAGAGTTACGTGGCAAGTCCTCGACGACTGTCTGTTTATCTCCGTACACAACATAAAACGGCTGCCGTCAAACCTCTTCCGAGCGCGGTTTTACAACGTTTTTCATATATGTAGTTTTTTGGCGTTCTCCGTACCGTGTTTTAGCCAAATGGTTTATTAAGAAATTCGATTTTCAACGCTTAAAGATGCGGTGAGAACTTCCTAGAACAGCCTGAATGTCTCACACAATCAATTCTTAGCTTGCGGCTTAATATTTTTGGAAGCTTCAAGGAATATTTCAAAGTTATTCAACATAATTTGTTAGTAACATTTTAAAAATTTTCCCAAAATTTAGAGAAGTTAAATTAAATCAAGAAAATGTCAAAGATAAAGTCAACAATAATGTTTGAATAATTAGTTTTTGACCAGAGTGCTGCATTCGCTCCTGAAACCGGGCTCTACCACCAACCCGACCCATTGAGAAGAATTGGCTGCGAACTATTTGCCGGATGAAATGATATTTTGATACTTTGGCAGCTATGATCACCGACGGCCTGGTGACTCCGGATGCGGTGAGATCTTCCTAGACCAGCCTGAATGTCTCACACAATCAATTCTTAGCTTGCGGTTAATTTTTTGCAAGCTTCAAGGAATATTTCAAAGTTATTCAACATAATTTGTTAGTAACATTTTAAAAAGTTTCCCAAAAATTTAGAGAAGTTAAAATACATCAAGAAAATGTCAAAGACAAAGTCAACATTCAAAAAACCGAAAGCGGCTTCTGTTTTAACAATTAGTTTTTGACCAGAGTGCTGCAGACGCTCCTGAAACCGGGCTCTACCACCAACCCGACCCATTGAGAAGAATTTGCAGCGAACTATTTGCCAGATGATATGATATTTGCTGATGGTTCTGGTTGAACTGTGCTCTACTGCTCGAATAACTTTAATAAAACGACCTCGACCGCCCCAGAGTGTTCTTATTATGTGTCCGCTAAAACGCCAACATGAAAGTTTAGCAGACTTTGGCTGCACAGCTATGATCACCGACGACCTGGTGACTCTGGATGCACGTCGCGAGAATCGCCAAATTATGAAGCAATATCGCACTCGTCTTTTGACGCCATTGATCAGAGGAAAGCCTTGTATGGAAATGGTGCTGGCAGAAGAAAACACTCACATGCCAAAGAATTTGCGCCCAACTGTGGACCTGGTCATAATCTTTGCAGATGGCGTTGACAAACCAAACTCGGGAGCCGATGCCGCATAGTGACATTGCCTAAGTTTATGGTTTTCGGGGTTTGAAGTCAATATACTCGTAAATTTTGGAGTCAAACCATTAAAACGTATCCATTCACCAAAGAAGGCAAACAAGGCAAGGTTTTGTATATGTTTTAGGCCCCTAGGCGATAATGGAAATAACAAAAATAGGAAATCAAGAAGAAACAACCAAGAGTCCAAGGTTGGATGATTTTAAAAAGGTGAATTCCGAAATAACTTATATTTAGAAACATCTTATTCGGAATGGGCGAATTCTAAAATATATTTTAAGCAAAGAGCATTAAAATCGGAAATCGTACAACCTAAGGCTCACCAGCCTCGGTAGGTAAGCGACGGTGATAACCAGGAATCGCACATTACTGGTTATGCGGCTGCTCCAAGGTGCTGACTCGACCGATGCCGCGCACTAAAAGAACTGCCAGTTCGCTCAGGCTCCGCCTTTATAGGCAGCTGGGCGCAGTCGCTAGCGACGGCGATGACCGATAATATAAGTCGATAACAATGCAATTGAGGTAGCCTATCGTCAGCTGTTGGCTATCGATAGCTGGGTGCAGTCGATGACCGATAGATAGATAGAACCTATCGTCAGCTGTTGGCTATCGATAGCTGCGGCCATGGCGTGGCGCGTTCGAATGTGCGCGCGTGTTTTGAATCTTTTATTTAACTACTTCTAGGGAAATTCTAACGAAGGATTTCATGTAACTTAATAGTTCTAGGTAAATTACAATAAAAATAGTGAAAATGTGTGAATAATTACACTGTGCTAAAAAAAATTATATAATATTATATATAATAATATAATATATAATATAATATAATATTAGATTATATAAAAATCTAAACAATTTTTAACTAAAACCCATTTTCCGACAGATAAACATCTGATTTCGACCAAATTTCGCGAATCTTTCTGAAAACATATCAAATTAGCAATCGCGGAGTTGAAGAAAGATAAAATTTAAAACAGAAAAGTTTTTCTCACTAAGACACATTTTCCGACCGATCGGTCCTATGGCAACCATAAGATATAGTCACCCGAAGTCGATCAACTTTTTCAAATTAGTTTGAAAGCGTTTAATATTAAGAATCACCGACTTTAAGAACGATTTACTTGAAAACAAATAAGTTTTTTCCACTAAGACCCATTTTCCGACCGATCGGTCCTATGGCAGCTATATGTTATAGTCATCCGATTTTAACAAAAATTTGCAAATCTGTTTGAAAACATATAATATTAATTATGGCCAAGTTTTATGACGCTAGCATTAAAAACAAAAAAGTTTTTCTTACTTAGACCCATTTTCCGACCGATGGTTCCTATGACAGCTATAAGATATGGTCATCCGATTTTGACCAAAATTTACAAATCTGTTTGATAGCATATAATATTAATAATGGCCGAGTTTAAGGCCGCTAACATTGAAAACAAAAAAGTTTTTCTCACTAAGAACCATTTTTTGACCGATGGTTCCTATGGCAGCTATAAGATATAGTCATCCGATCCGGTCGGTTTCCGACATATTAGCAGCATGCAGTAAAAATAAGACTCTGTGCAAAATTTCAGCTCGATAGCTTTAAAACTGAGAGACTAGTTTGCGTAGAAACAGACGGACAGACAGACAGACGGACAGACAGACGGACGGACAAAGCTCAATCGACTGAGCTCGTCGTCCTGATCAAGAATATATATATAGTTTATGGGGTCGGAAATGAATATTTCTATGCGTTGCAAACTTCTGGGCAAAATTATAATACCCTTTGCAAGGGTACAATTAGGAAACATTTAGAGAAAGGGGAACATAAAATGTTTGAAATGAGGAACGGGATTGTTTACAGGAAATCTAAGGAAGACAGATTTTTATTTTATGTACCAGAGGACATGGAAAGTCATGTAATGTACAAGTATCACAATGAGACAAAATGGCCGTGTTCAGCAGAACAACTTGCTCTCGGATCAAGTATAAATTTGCAATTATCTTAATACTGAACTCGAGAGATGCGGCATTATAATGGCCAATTTTATGTATCATGATACAGGAGCATGTATCAAAGAAATAGTACGCTACTTTAAAGTGATACTGCTCCCTCCAACAGCAGAAACTATTCGATACAACATTTTTTTCTGATACCTGCTCAGGGATCAATTATTCTGCTGAACACGCCCAATGATAGACACTATTTCGAAAAGTTATTGTTTTGAAAATGCCAAAGAAAAGTGTATTGGTCACATAAAGAATTGCCTAAAATGTGTAGCATTCTCTCCAAAAACGGGAAAGACTGAAGGATATTTGCATAGTATACCTAAAGGAGATAGGCCTTTTGAATTGCTACACATCGATCACTATGGACCAATAGCGGCAGGGAGATCAAACAAACATATATTTGTAGTAGTGAACGGATTTACGAAGTTTGTGAGGTTTTACACAACCAAAACGACGAATACGAGAGAGGTCATCAAGGCATTGAGAAACTATTTTAGAGCATACAGTAGGCCGAAATGTATTGTATCGGACAGAGGTAGCTGTTTTACGTCTATCGAGTTTGACGAGTTTATGACGGAGTGCAATATAAAACATTTGAAAATAGCAACAGGTTCTCCTCAAGCACATCGGCAAGTCGAGCGCATAAACAGAAGCCTAGGGCCAATGATCGCGAAGCTAGTAGAGCCAGAAAAAGGTTTACACTGGGACTTAGTCGTTGAACAAGTAGAACACACAATGAACAACACTATTCATCGCAGTATCAAACAACTCCCAAGTAGAATGCTTTTTGGAATAGAGCAAAAAGGTAAAGTTAGTGATGAAATGAAAGAGAAACTAGAAGAAGTAAATGAACAGATAAAAGCAAGAGACGTAAAAGACATTACGAAAAAAGCTGAAGAAAACCAAAAACACGCGCAGGAGTATAATAAAGCCTATTATGATAAAACAAAGAAAAAGGCAACCTGTTACAAGAAAGGAGATTATGTGATGGTTAAAAATTTCGATAGTACGATAGGGGCTACTAGGAAGTTGATTCCCAAAAACAAAGGACCATATGTGGTGTCTAAGGTATTGAGAAATGACAGGCAAAGTTGATAACAAACTTACACAAAAAAAAATCGTATGAAGGCCTCGTGATAACTCAAAAAAGTAATGATGCAGTTCGATTCCTGGGACCCGAAATAGGGGGAAACCGTTGAGTCCGGTCATGTCTTTTTTTTTTAGCCCACAGTAATTATTCACACATTCTCACTATTTTTATTGTAATTTACCTAGAAGTATTAAGTTACATGAAATCCTACGTTATAATTTCCCTAGAAGTAGTTAAATAAAAGATTCAAAACACGCGCGCACATTCGAACGCGCCACGCCATGGCCGCAGCTATCGATAGCCAACAGCTGACGATAGGTTCTATCTATCTATCGGTCATCGACAGCGCCCAGCTATCGATAGCCAACAGCTGACGATAGGCTACCTCAAATGCATTGTTATCGACTTATATTATCGGTCATCGACGTCGCTAGCGACTGCGCCCAGCTGCCTATAAAGCCAGAGCCCGAGCGAACTTTCAGTTATTTTAGTGCGCGGCATCGGTCGAGTCAGCACCTTGGAGCAGCCGCATAACTAGTAATGTGCGATTCCTGGTTATCACCGTCGCTCACCTACCGAGGCTGGTGAGCCGCAGGTTGTACGATTTCCGATTTTAATGCTCTTTGTCTAAAATATATTTTAGAATTCGCCCATTCCGAATAAGATGTTTCTAAATAAAAGTTATTTCGGAATTTGCCTTTATAAATTCATCCAACCTTGGACTGTTGGTTGTTTTTACTTGATTTCCTATTTTTGTTATTTCCATTATCGCCTAGGGGCCTAAAACATATACAAAACCTTGCCTTGTTTGCCTTCTTTGGTGAATGGATACTCTTTGATGACGTAAATGTGCAATGTCACTATGCGGCATTGGCTCCCGAGTTTGGTTTATCAACGCCATCTGCAAAGATTATGACCAGGCCCACAGTTGGGCGCATTTTCTTTGGCATGTGAGTGTTTTCTTCTGCCACCACCATTACCATACAAGGCTTTCCTCTGATCAATGGCGTCAAAAGACGAGTGCGATATTGCTTCATAATTTGGCGATTCTCGCGACGTGCATCCAGAGTCACCAGGTCGTCGGTGATCATAGCTGTGCAGCCAAAGTCTGCTAAACTTTCAAGTTGGCGTTTTAGCGGACACATAATAAGAACACTCTGGGGCGGTCGAGGTCGTTTTATTAAAGTTATTCGAGCAGTAGAGCACAGTTCAACCAGAACCATCAGCAAATATCATATCATCTGGCAAATAGTTTGCAGCAAATTCAATGGGTCGGGTGGTGGTAGAGCCCGGTTTCGGGAGCGTATGCAGCACTCTGGTCAAAAACTAATTGTTAAAACAGTAGCCGCTTTCGGTATTTTGAATGTTGACTTTATCCTTGACATTTTCTTGATTTATTTTAACTTCTCTAAATTTTGGGAAAATTTTTAAAATGTTACTAACAAATTATGTTGAATAGCTTTGAAATATTCCTTGAAGCTTCCAAAAATATTAACCGCAAGCTAAGAATTGATTGTGTGAGACATTCAGGCTGTTCTAGGAAGATCTCACCGCATCCGGAGTCACCAGGTCGTCGGTGATCATAGCTATGCTGTCAAAGTATCAAAATATCATTTCATCCGGCAAATAGTTCGCAGCAAATTCTTCTCAATGGGTCGGGTGGTGGTAGAGCCCGGTTTCGGGAGCGTCTGCAGCACTCTGGTCAAAAACTAATTGTTAAAACAGTAGCCGCTTTCGGTATTTTGAATGTTGACTTTATCCTTGACATTTTCTTGATTTATTTTAACTTCTCTAAATTTTGGGAAAATTTTTAAAATATTACTAACAAATTATGTTGAATAACTTTGAAATATTCCTTGAAGCTTGCAAAAATATAAACCGCAAGCTAAGAATTGATTGTGTGAGACATTCAGGCTGTTCTAGGAAGTTCTCACCGCATCCGGAGTCACCAGGCCGTCGGTGATCATAGCTATGCTGTCAAAGTATCAAAATATCATTTCATCCGGCAAATAGTTCGCAGCAAATTCTTCTCAATGGGTCGGGTGGTGGTAGAGCCCGGTTTCGGGAGCGTCTGCAGCACTCTGGTCAAAAACTAATTGTTAAAACAGTAGCCGCTTTCGGTATTTTGAATGTTGACTTTATCCTTGACATTTTCTTGATTTATTTTAACTTCTCTAAATTTTGGGAAAATTTTTAAAATATTACTAACAAATTATGTTGAATAACTTTGAAATATTCCTTGAAGCTTGCAAAAATATAAACCGCAAGCTAAGAATTGATTGTGAGAGACATTCAGGCTGTTCTAGAAAGTTCTCACCGAATCTCTAATCGTTGAAAATTGAATTCCTTAATAAACCATTTGGCTAAAACACGGTACGGAGAACGGCAAAAAACTACATATAGGAAAATCGTTGTAAAACCGCTCGCAAGACGTTTGACGGCAGCCGTTTTATGTTGTGTACGGAGATAAACAGACAGTCGTCGTGGCCTTGCAAATTAACTTGTGGATGGTATGAACAGCTGTAAATTCAACCATGGGTTACCCTTATGTACACATAATGGTACGGTGAGTCTAGTCTAGAATGTCTGCTCGTCGGGCATGACAAACCCCCTTGGTGAGGGGAAGACTCCCACAAAGGGGGCCGACCTCAATGAGTAGCCGTGGGTCCTTTTGGCCCCGACAGGCACCGGAATGGGAAGCACCAGTAGGATTTTGCCAGTTTCGGCAGCCCTCTTACCAGCTGTGTCTCCGCAGCTCCAGGCATAATCCAGACGCCATTTTCGTCCAGATCCGCAGACATGCAGGTGTTTGACTGAGATGCTCTTTTGCATTCATCCAGCGAGTTAGCAAGAAATCGACGGAACCTACGCTCGCTGAAGACGAAGCTTACGTCCGGGAGACATTGGGAAGCTTCAGCAAGCGCCCGCAGTGCCACAGTAGACACTGCACACAAGCAGGATGAGCCTCCCGGCAACGACTTGTCGTTTCGTCACGCCATTCCAAATCAACAACCCAACCACGTGCGTGGTACAATGAGTCCGGCGAACATATGTATATGATTCGCTTGTCAGGTGGACTGACACCCCAATCGACTCGCAGTAAACGTTAAGAAAAAAGCAGATTTGTATAAAATAATGTGTTGTTTGATTTACAATTTCACTTATTTTATACATATGTTTACATTAATCGACAATTAGAGTATATAGAATAATACATTGTCAATATTTTCTGCATCATCGCTTGGATATTAGTCTCGTTGTACTATTGTAGTTAGGCAGCTGGATGGTAGTTTGTAATTAAAACAACACTTATTGTGGTCCGGCACAGTCCATACCTAAAATTTTAAGTAAATTAATTTCTAATTCTAATTCAACGTTTATTCTATTTCGAAGTTTTGTTTTTACCAAATTCACTTGGACAAAAAACCCGCTCGTCAGTTACAGCATTAGCAGAGCAACTAAAGATAATTCATAAATCCGGAAGATTCCGCCAGAATATCGGTATTTCTACATTTCCACATTGTACCAGGGTAATGTGCATTATATGCACCTAAAATGCATAAATCTGTAAGATCCTTCCTCATCCACTCCTTAAACTCCGTGCTCTGCAGCCAGACATCTCGGACTTTTTGTTTATCAACTTCTTTTGGCATCGTCAATTTATTTTGTTTCGCAAACCAATTTCACAATGTAAGCGATGGAAGTTGCGTCAATTTTGGAGCGAACTTTTGAGGGAAATTATTCGATAAAAGTAAATATCGATACTTTGCCGATAGAAATACATTTTTAACATTTCAACCGTCAAACTCAATTCAAAACAACTCTCAAAAAAAAAAAGCTGCTTAAAATTGCTAAAGGCCTGTTCTGAGAAGCGCGGAAAATTTAGCTCGCTAAATTGCACATAATAAATTTAGCATCCACATAAATTATTAGTGAGCCCATATATAAGTCAAAGAGTCCAAATACAGAAACGGCCACACTGGGGATCAGCTGTTTTGTTTTGTTTACAAACAAAAGTTGAAAGTGTTTTTTTTTCAAAAATAGTTTAATTAAGCTGGGCAACAGGAACACAGATATGTATGTTGATGGAGGTAGCGGCATCTAATTCCGGTTCAAGGCGTTGGGCGAGGATCAAATTATTGCCCGCTTGAGACACACTTGGAGTAGGTGCAGATCGAGGAGGAGTCCTACAAGTCTATTTTACGGATATTGGGAGATGATATGCGTCCTGCCATCGTCTTAATGGGGTCGAGCATGTCGTCAACAAGGCTGATCTGTTTGAGATGTCGGGCATAATCCCGGACTACAACTTGAAGAATTATTTGGAAGTCTGCCGTTCGGGCAACTGTAATCGTTTGGAGAAGTTTGTACAAGAGATTGGGACATCGGCCTACAGTGTGGGTCAGCTGAAGCAGTTTGGGGAGTACAAAGTGCTTCATTCGGCCCTGACGAATGCCCAGATATGCGACAACATGGGGGGTAGTAGCACTTTTGAAGCTTGATTCAAAGTTGGTTGAATATGCATTTCTTTGTAGGAATGCTGCTATCGTCTCCAGGACGGCGGCTCGGAGTATCTGCAAATCATGGATTTGGGCTGTGCCATCATTTTGGCTCTCAAATGAAACGCAATGCTAAAGATTGGAAAATATATTTTTAGTTATCATACAAAATTATGTTTTTATTTGCCGTAAATTCAAAATCCTCCTCCTGGCGTTCACGTTTGACAGCCACGCCCACACCGCTGGAGCTGGCAATGCTGCCCACAGCAGTCGCATCGCTATCCAACTCTATTTTTAGCTGGTCCGCGGTGGTGGTAAACTTGATGACCGGGTTGGGATGTCACCACCTGTTTGTTTGGCATCCACCGAGTGCGGACACTTGCATCCATTTTCATAGGAGACGATTTTAGGGGTATGGCACTCCAGTGCGGATTTCGTAACTTTCTTGGGCTGATTTGTGGCCCTTAGCTAATAGTTTCCTCACGATTGAATCTCTCGGTGCGTTTTCTTTTGGGTTCATGTTTCCCGTGCATTGTCGATTTTGACGTCAAAATAATGAGCTGCTTATATTTCCGCCATGGCATCAGCTGTTCATTCAATCCACTCACGACCCACACCGCTATCGATACGTCAACTATCGATAGGCCAATTTTCTATTTATTTAGCGCGTCTCAGACTACAGAAACTAAATTCAGCCGCGGAAAGTTTCCGCCGTTTTTTTATATGGAGTGCGTCATAAAAATTTATTTTCCGCGCTTCCCAGAGCAGGCCTTAACTGTTTAGACATTAAGTCTAGGGGAAGAAGATTAAATATGGTGTTTAGTGCTTCCGTTTGGGGTGGTTCGTAGGGCGCCACTCATACATATTTCAGCACTTCTTTGTTCCTTGTTTAAAGTGGTCAGTACTGACGGTTTCTCGAGTGCTGGCCACCATACTAGAACTCCATAGAGCAGTATGGGACGTACAATGGCTGTGTATAGCCAGTGAACTATTGCTGGGGAAAATCCCCATTTACGGCCTATTGCCTGCTTACATGAGAAGAGAGCAATGGATGCCTTCTTTACTCGCTCAGAAATGTTGTCGTGCCAGAGTAGTTTTCTGTCCAGTACAACGCCCAGGTACTTGGCAGTGTTTTTGAATTCCAAACTTATGCCAAAAGAAGTTGCTAAACAAAATGTCTAAGATGTCTGGCTGCAGAGCACGAAGTTTAAGGAGTGGATGAGGAAGGATTCCACAGATTTATGCACATTACCCTGGTACAATGGGAAAATGTTGAAATACCGGGATTCTGGCGGAATCTTCCGGTTTTATGAATTGGCTTTAGTTGCTCTGCAAATGCTGTCACTGCCTTGGTCGAATGCCAAAGTCTAGCGGGTTTTTATCCAAGTGATTTTGCTAAAAACATAAATTCGAAATAGCAAAAACGTTGAATTAGAAATTAATTTATTTAAAATTTTAGTTATGGACTGCGCCGGACACAATAAGTGTTGTTTTAATTACCAACTACCATCCAGCTGCCTAACTACAATAGTACAACGAGAGTATTATCCAAGCGATGATGCACAAAATATTGACAATGTATTATTCTATATACTCCAATTGTCGATTAATGTAAACATATGTATAAAATAAGTGAAATTGTAAATCAAACAACACATTATTTTATAAAAATCTGCTTTTTTCTTAACTTTTACTGCGAGTCGATTGGGATATCAGTCCTCCTGACAAGCGGATCATATACATATGTTCGCCGGACTCATTGTAACATGTACGCGCTTGGGTTGGTTGATTTGGAATGGCGTGACGAAACGACAAGTCGTTGCCGGGAGGCTCATCCTGCTTGTCCAGTGTCTACTGTGGCACTGCGGGCGCTTGCTGAAGCTTCCCAATGTCTCCCGGATGTAAGCTTCGTCTTCAGCGAGCGTAGGTTCCGTCGGTTTCTTGCTAACTCGCTGGATGAATGCAAAAGAGCATCTCAGTCAAACACCTGCATGTCTGCGGATCTGGACGAAAATGGCGTCTGGATTATGCCTGGAGGTGCGGAGACACAGCTGGTTCCCTTGCTGGTAAGAGGGCTGCCGAAAGTGACAAAATTCTACTGGTGCTTCCCATTCCGGTGCCTGTCGGGGCCAAAAGGACCCACGGCTACTCATTGAGGTCGGCCCCCTTTGTGAGAGTCTTCCCCTCAGCAAGGGGGTTTGTCATGCCCGACGAGCAGACATTCTAGACTAGACTCACCGTACCATTATGTGTACATAAGGGTAACCCATAGTTGAATTTAATTAGTTTGGGCGTCCAAACAAAATCCGAACAGCTGTTCATACCATTCACAATCTTAGAGTTACGTGGCTAGGCCACAACGACCGTTGGTTTGTCTCCGTACACAACATAAAACGGCTGCCGTCAAACCTCTTGCAAGCGGTTTAACAACGTTTTTCCTATATGTAGTTTTTTGCCGTTCTCCGTACCGTGTTTTAGCCAAATGGTTTATTAAGAAATTCGATTTTCAACGATTAGAGATGCGGTGAGAACTTCCTAGAACAGCCTGAATGTCTCACACAATCAATTCTTAGCTTGCGGGTTAATATTTTTGCAAGCTTCAAGGAATATTTCAAAGTTATTCAACATAATTTGTTAGTAATATTTTAAAAAGTTTCCCAAAAATTTAGAGAAGTTAAAATAAATCAAGAAAATGTCAAAGACAAAGTCAACAATAATGTTTGAATAATAAGTTTTTGACCAGAGTGCTGCATACGCTCCCGAAACCGGGCTCTACCACCACCCGACCCATTGAAAAGAATTGGCTGCAAACTATTTGCCGGATGAAATGATATTTTGATACTTTGACTGTATAGCTATGATCACCGACCGCCTGGTGACTCCGGATGCGGTGAGATCTTTCTAGAACAGCCTGAATGTCTCACACAATCAATTCTTAGCTTTCGGTTAATATTTTTGCAAGCTTCAAGGAATATTTGAAACTTATTCAGCATAATTTGTTAGTAACATTTTAAAAATTTTCCCAAAAATTTAGAGAAGTTAAAATAAATCAAGAAAATGTCTAAGATAAAGTCAACATTCAAAAGACCGAAAGCGGCTTCTGTTTTAACAATTAGTTTTTGACCATAGTGCTGCAGACGCTCCTGAAACCGGGCTCTACCACCACCCGACCCATTAAGAAGAATTGGCTGCGAACTATTTGCCGGATGAAATGATATTTTAATACTTTGACTGTATAGCTATGATCACCGACGGCCTGGTGACTCTGGATGCACGTCGCGAGAATCGCCAAATTATGAAGCAATATCGCACTCGTCTTTTGTCGCCATTGATCAGAGGAAAGCCTTGTATGGTAATGGTGCTGGCAGAAGAAAACACTCACATGCCAAAGAATTTGCCCACAACTGTGGGCCTGGTCATAATCTTTGCAGATGGCGTTGACAAACCAAACTCGGGAGCCGATGCCGCATAGTGACATTGCCTAAGTTTATGGTTTTCGGGGTTTGAAGTCAATATACTCGTAAATTTTGGAGTCAAACCATTAAAACGTATCCATTCACCAAAGAAGGCAAACTAGGCAAGGTTTTGTATATGTTTTAGGCCCCTAGGCGATAATGGAAATAACAAAAATAGGAAATCAAGAAGAAACAACCAAGAGTCCAGAGTTGAATGAATTTATAAAGGCGATTTCCGAAATAACTTTTATATAGAAATTAAAGAAAAACAGCTTATTCGGAATGGTCGAATTCTAAACAACATATTTTAAACAAATAGCATTAAAATCGGAAATCGTACAACCTAAGGCTCACCAGCCTCGGCAGGTAAGCGACGGTGATAACCAGGAATCGCACATTACTAGTTATGCGGCTGCTCTAAGGTGCTGACTCGACCGATGCCGCGCACTAAAAGAACTAAAAGTTCGCTCAGGCTCCGCCTTTATAGGCAGCTGGGCGCAGTCGCTAGCGACGTCGATGACCGATAGTATAAGTCGATAACAATGCAATCGAGGTAGCATATCGTCAGCTGTTGGCTATCGATAGCTGGGCGCAGTCGATGACCGATAGATAGATAGAACCTATCGTCAGCTGTTGGCTATCGATAGCTGCGGCCATGGCGTGGCGCGTTCGAATGTGCGCGCGTGTTTTGAATCTTTTATTTAACTACTTCTAGGGAAATTCTTACGTAGGATTTCATGTGAATTAATAGTTCTAGGTAAATTACAATAAAAATAGTGAGAATGTGTGAATAATTACATTGTGCTAAAAAAAAAAATAAGACTTGACCGGACTCAACGGTTTCCCCCTATTTCGGGTCCCAGGAATCGAACTGCATCATTACTTTTTTGAGTTATCACGAGGCCTTCATACGATTTTTTTTGTGTAAGTTTTTTATCAACTTTGCCTGTCATTTCTCAATACCTTAGACACCACATTTGGTTCTTTGTTTTTGGGAATCAACTTCCTAGTAGCCCCTATCGTACTATCGAAATTTTTAACCATCACATAATCTCCTTTCTTGTAACAGGTTTCCTTTTTCTTAGTTTTATCATAATAGGCTTTATTATACTCCTGCGCTTGTTTTTGGTTTTCTTCAGCTTCTTTCCTAATGTCTTTTAAGTCTCTTGCCTTTATCAGTTCTTCTAGTTTCTCTTTCATTCCATCACTAACTTTACCTTTTTGCTCTATTCCAAAATGCATTCTACTTGGGAGTTGTTTGATACTACGATGAATAGTGTTGTTCATTGTGTGTTCTACTTGTTCAACGACTAAGTCCCAGTGTAAACCTTTTTCTGGTTTTCTCGATTTATAATTATAAGGACGAGATAGAATTGCATTGCGATGCAAGTGCTTTGGGTTTTGGAGCTGTACTGTTGCAGAGGAAAGAAGATGGAAAATTGCATCCAATATCGAAGCTTAGTATCACAGTTTCGAACTGGAGGCGTTGGCAATTGTTTATGCCTTGCGTAGATTTAGAGTCTACCTCCATGAAAAACGATTTAAGATAGTGACAGATTGCAATTCGTTAACGTTGACGCTAAGCAAATTCGAGCTGAATGCTAGAATCGCCAGATGGGCGTTAGAATTGCAGAACTATGACTATGAGCTAGTGCACTGACCTGGACCAGTGCACTGTGTACCAACATTTTGATAGTGGAAACAAACAGTTTTGAGGACAACTTAGTCATATGCCAAGCAAAAGACCCAAATATAAAAAAAAAAATTAGGAAACAGTTAGAGAAAGGGGGGAACATAAAATGTTTGAAATGAGGAACGGGATTGTTTACAGGAAATCTAAGGAAGACAGATTATTATTTTATGTACCAGAGGACATGGAAAGTCATGTAATGTACAAGTATCACAATGAGACAAAATGATAGACACTATTTCGAAAAGTTATTGTTTTGAATATGCCAAAGAAAAGTGTACTAGTCACATAGAGAATTGCCTAAAATGTGTAGCATTCTCTTCAAAAACGGGAAAGACAGAGAGATATTTGCATAGTATACCTAAAGGAGATAGGCCTTTTGAGTTGATACACATCGATCACTATGGACCAATAGCGGCAGGGCGATCAAACAAACATATATTTGTAGTAGTGGACGGATTTACGAAGTTTGTGAGGTTTTACACAACCAAAACGACGAATACAAGAGAGGTCATCAAGGCATTGAGGGACTATTTTAGAGCATACAGTGGGCCGAAATGTATTGTATCGGACAGAGGTAGCTGTTTTACGTCTATCGAGTTTGACGAGTTTATGACGGAGTGCAATATAAAACATTTGAAAATAGCAACAGGTTCTCCTCAATCAAATGGGCAAGTCGATCGCATAAACAGAACCCTAGGGCCAATGATCGCGAAGCTAGTAGAGCCAGAAAAAGGTTTACACTGGGACTTAGTCGTTGAACAAGTAGAACACACACAATGAACAACACTATTCATCGTAGTATCAAACAACTCCCAAGTAGAATGCTTTTTGGAATAGAGCAAAAAGGTAAAGTTAGTGATGAAATGAAAGAGAAACTAGAAGAAGTAAATGAACAGATAAAAGCAAGAGACGTAAAAGACATTACGAAAAAAGCTGAAGAAAACCAAAAACACACGCAGGAGTATAATAAAGCCTATTATGATAAAACAAAGAAAAAGGCAACCTGTTACAAGAAAGGAGATTATGTGATGGTTAAAAATTTCGATAGTACGATAGCAGCTTCTAGGAAGTTGATTCCCAAAAACAAAGGACCAAATGTGGTGTCTAAGGTATTGAGAAATGACAGGCAAAGTTGATAAAAAACTTACACAAAAAAAAATCGTATGAAGGCCTCGTGATAACTCAAAAAAGTAATGATGCAGTTCGATTCCTGGGACCCGAAATAGGGAGAAACCGTTGAGTTCGGTCATGTCTGTTTTTTTTTTTTGTTAGCACAGTGTAATTATTCACATACTCTCACTATTTTTATTGTAATTTACCTAGAATTATTAAGTTACATGAAATCCTACGTTATAATTTCCCTAGAAGTAGTTAAATAAAAGATTCAAAACACGCGCGCACATTCGAACGCGCCACGCCATGGCCGCAGCTATCGATGGCCAACAGCTGACGATAGGTTCTATCTATCTATCGGTCATCGACGTCGCTAGAGACAGCGCCCAGCTATCGATAGTGAACAGCTGACGATAGGCTCTATCTATCTATCGGTCATCGACAGCGCCCAGCTATCGATAGCCAACAGCTGACGATAGGCTACCTCGATTGCATTGTTATCGACTTATATTATCGGTCATCGACGTCGCTAGCGACTGCGCTTAGCTGCCTATAAAGGCGGAGCCTGAGCGAACTTTCAGTTCTTTTAGTGCGCGGCATCGGTCGAGTCAGCACCTTAGAGCAGCCACATAACCAGTAATGTGCGAATCCTGGTTATCACCGTCGCTCACCTACCGAGGCTGGTGAGCCGCAAGTTGTACGATTTCCGATTTTAATGCTCTTTGTCTAAAATATATTTTAGAATTCGCCCATTCCGAATAAGATGTTTCTAAATAAAAGTTATTTCGGAATTTGCCTTTATAAATTCATCCAACTTTGGACTCTTGGTTGTTTCTACTTGATTTCCTAATTTTGTTATATCCATTATCGCCTAGGGGCCTAAAACATATACAAAACCTTGCCTAGTTTGCCTTCTTTGGTGAATGGATACGTTTTAATGGTTTGACTCCAAAATTTACGAGTATATTGACTTCAAACCCCGAAAACCATAAACTTAGGCAATGTCACTATGCGGCATCGGCTCCCGAGTTTGATTCGTCAACGCCATCTACAACGATTATGACCAGGCCCACAGTTGGGCGCAAATTCTTTGGCATGTGAGTGTTTTCTTCTGCCAGCACCATTACCATACAACGCTTTCCTCTGATCAATGGCGACAAAAGAGGAGTGCGATATTGCTTCATATTTTGGCGATTCTCGCGACGTGCATCCAGAGTCACCAGGCCGTCGGTGATCATAGCTATGCAGTCAAAGTATTAAAATATCATTTCATCCGGCAAATAGTTCGCAGCAAATAGTTCGCAGCAAATTCTTCTCAGAATTTCAGAGAAGAATTTCAGAATTTCAGAAGCGTCTGCAGCACTCTGGTCAAAAACAAATTGTTAAAACAGAAGCCGCTTTCGGTTTTTTGAATGTTGACTTTGTCTTTGACATTTTCTTGATTTATTTTAACTTCTCTAAATTTTTGGGAAAGGTTTTAAAATATTACTAACAAATTATGTTGAATAAATTTGAAATATTCCTTGAAGCTTGCAAAAAAATTAACCGCAAGCTAAGAATTGATTGTGTGAGACATTCAGGCTGTTCTAGGAAGATCTCACCGCATCCGGAGTCACCAGGCCGTCGGTGATCATAGGCTATGCTGCCAAAGTATCAAAATATCATTTCATCCGGCAAATAGTTCGCAGCAAATTCTTCTCAATGGGTGGTAGAGCCCGGTTTCGGGAGCGTCTGCAGCACCTTTGTCTTTGACATTTTCTTGATTTATTTCAACTTCTCTAAATTTTGGGAAAAGTTTTAAAATGTTACTAACATATTATGTTGAATAACTTTGAAATATTCCTTGAAGCTTGCAAAAATATTAACCCGCAAGCTAAGAATTGATTGTGTGAGACATTCAGGCAGTTCCAGAAAGTTCTCACCGAATCTTTAATCGTTGAAAATCGAATTTCTTAATAAACCATTTGGCTAAAACACGGTACGGAGAACGCCAAAAAACTACATATAGGAAAAACGTTGTAAAACCGCTCGCAAGAGGTTTGACGGCAGCCGTTTTATGTTGTGAACGGAGACAAACCAACGGTCGTTGTGGCCTTGCCACGTAACTCTAAGATAGCGGATGGTATGAATTTGTTTGGACGCCCAAACTAATTAAATTCAACTCCATGGGTTACCCTTATGTACACATAATGGTACGATGAGTCTAGTCTAGGATGTCTGCTCGTCGGGCATAACAAACCCCCTTGGTGAGGGGGAGACTCCCACAAAGGGGGCCGACCTCAATGAGTAGCCTTGGGAACTACTCAACCCGCCGATAGGCCCGGCCCCGATAGGCACCGGAATGGGAAGCACCAGTAGGATTTTGCCAGTTTCGGCAGCCCTCTTACCAGCAAGGGAACCAGCTGTGTCTCCGCAGCTCTAGGCATAATCCAGACGCCATTTTCGTCCAGATCCGCAGACATGCAGGTGTTTGACTGAGATGCTCTTTTGCATTCATCCAGCGATCCGTGGCCAGTTTGCAAGAAGCCGGCGGAACTTACGCTCGCTGAAGACGAAGCTTACGTCCGGGAGACATTGGGAAGCTTCAGTGCCACAGTAGACACTGGACAAGCAGGATGAGCCTCCCGGCAACGACTTGTCGTTTCGTCACGCCATTCCAAATCAACAACCCAACCACGTGCGTGGTACAATGAGTCCGGCGAACATATGTATACAATTCGCTTGTCAGGAGGACTGACACACCCATCGACTCGCAGTAAAAGTTAAGAAAAAAGCAGATTTGTATAAAATAATGTGTTGTTTGATTTACAATTTCACTTATTTTATACATATGTTTACATTAATCGACAATTGGAGTATATAGAATAATACATTGTCAATATATTCTGCATCATCGCATATAATGCACATAAAAATGCACGTAAAATGCATAAATCTGTGAGATCCTTCCTCATCCACTCCTTAAACTCCGTGCTCTGCAGTCAGACATTTCGGACCATGATACAATTGAACAAGGTAGTTCGCTCTACCAAATTAGGTCCCTTATTGTTTGTTTGACGATAAGTGCGAGTGAGACGTTACTAAGTTTTCGTTCTAACTGTGAGTGTGAGTGAGACGACAACAACAACTCGTATAAAATAACATTTCATTGTGTGCGTAAGCAGCTTTAACCTTTAGTGCAGCTCTGTGCTAAATTAATATACATACTGTAGCATTGCATGTATACAAGAATGAAGGAAAAGAAATAAAACGAGTTAAAATATTTTTTTTATAGTTTAATCTTTAACAACTTTGAATGTTTTTGAACTGCTATTTTTTTGTTTAAATACTTAAATCTAAAATAAATTCTAATCTTAAAATAAAATTTTTTTATATCTAAACTTAAACTTACATCTTTTGCAGCAATCAACATTTTCTATTTAATTCATTTTTGGGAACATGAACTAATTTCGCGTCATTAATATGCACGCGGCAAAAATTGAAAAAATACATTTTCGGCATACACAAGGGTTAAGGCACAATAATCGGAAAAATTTCGTGAGCATCAATGCTTACGCTATGACGGTCGGCAACGAACTGACAATAGGGGACCAAAACGAGAGCGAGCACTTTCCGAGCGGACTACCTTGTCTAATTGTATCATGTCTCGGACTTTTTGTTTATCAACTTCTTTTGGCATCGTCAATTTATTTTGTTTTGCTTCGCAAACCAATTTCACAATATTAGCGATGGAAGTTGCGCCAGTTTAGGGGCGAACTTTTGTGGGAAATTATTCGATAAAAGTAAATATCGATACTTTGCCGATAGAAATACATTTTTAACATTTTAACCGTCAAACTCAATTCAAAACAACTCTCAAAATTGAGTAAAAGTAAAATTAAAAACAGCTGGTTAAATTTGCTAAAAAAAAATCTAGAATTCCCGCAATCACACTTCAAAAAATCCAAATCTGACGGGAAAAAAGCGGAAATGACATCACTGGTGCCAAAGCGCCAACGACTTTAATCGTAGTACGGAGACGCTGACAATTTTTGCGGAGCGGAAATTGTTTTGATAATTTCCAGAGCCGCTCAGACAGTGTAGTGTGACCAGGCAACAGACAGAAATCAGCTGTTGTGTGTATAAAAAATAAGCGGGCTAATTCAATTAAAATAAAAGAGTGTATACAATTGAAAATGGAAGTAGGGGAAATTCAGCTGTCTGTGTTAATGCCATGGTCTGTTTCATGGAAGCATTTTGTGTGAAGCGGTAGAAGCCCTTTTATTTTGGACTGCGGGAACAGAACTTAGCCACTTAGACATACTGCTACAACGACAACACAAAACGCATCTGAAGATTAAAATTGCTGGGCCGCATATTAAACCAGAGGCGATATTCATAGCCACAGCCAGCTCCATAGACTGGAGGCGGATCATACTCGCCGGGCGTATTAGAGGAGGATAAACTAGGTGAATACGGATTTAAAGGTGGCCACAACAGTAGCAACGGAAGCTACCACAGTAAGCTGAAGGAGCCACTACTATAATGGGCTGTGAAGACTTCAGCTTAGGGCTGCTTGGCCGTTCCGTGGGCTGTGCAGACTGCGAAGGTTTAGACTCGGGTGGAACGCATACATTGGGCAAATGGCATGCCGGGAGAAGCATACAGAGAAGGATTCTCCGCCACAAGTGATGCAGCTGCGGGTATCGAAATGCTTTTTGTTGTGTCAAGTACCATAAAATGGATTGAGACTCGACCGCTTTGATTAACGCCGCTTGTTCGTCCTCCTTAAAGTTCTCCAAATGACTTTTGTATAGTTTTTTTTTGATTTTTTTGCATCCATTTTTTTAATTGCGGTCACAAAATCTGACAATTATCAAACAAGTTTCATATTTTGCAGATCCCCTTCGACAATTTATCAGCTGTTTTCAAAAAAACGAGTTGGCAGGTCCACGCAAATTGTCATAGCGCATTGTTGGTTGCTCCTCGCACTCGCTCTGACAATGCGCTCTGAGTATTTTCGTGAGCGGATTTCCTGAGCTATGTAATTAGATGGGCTTCGCAAACATTGTCAGCGTCTCCGTACCCAAGGCGTATTTAATAAGGTGGCAGAAGCGTCGACGTCGCCCTCTTTGCTGTTGCCTTACGGTTTCGAAAAATTCATATGTGTGTGTGTATACATGTGCATGCGAGAACAAATTTCTTTGAGTTTATTACTCTCTTGCTCTCGCTCTCTATCTCTCATTTTTCGTAAGGCAACGCGACGTCGACGCTGCTGCCACATTATTAAATACGCCTTGTCCGTACCACGTTTAAATCCGCTTACAACTGGAAAAGAATGTGAGGTTACTTTAAAAATACCAAATATGTCATTTTTGGCGTTTTTGGCATTTTTTGGCAATTTTGTTATTAGGACCTTTTACGACTTTTCTTGCGCCCAAACTATTTGGTTTAGCAGAAAATTCGTATATAGCTGTATTAAGTGCGACTGTAATAATGCTATTTAAATACATTTTGATTGAAGCGTAAAATTATGAATTGAATGCTTACAAAAGTGTCCTGTAGCCAGGGGTAGGTCGTGAAGGACGCATCTTAGTCATTTCTGTAGGTTGTTTGAAAGCTTGTAACTTAAAATTAAACAAAAATCAATGCAATGTGACCATATTTTATGCCGACTCTTCGGGGTTTTCTGGTCTTTATTTACACATTTACTATTTACATCAGGCATGCCCAAAAGCCGCATACGACAGAGCACTCACCAATACTCACAAAGAAAAGCACCAATACCAATAAGGAAACAATTTTTATACCCTGTTCCCATTAAAAATGGGAAAAGGGGATCATGAAGTTGTGCAAATGTATATAACAGCCAGAAGGAAGCTTCTCCGACCCTATAAAGTATATATATTCTTGATCAGCATCAACAGCCGAGTCGATATAGCCATGTCCGTCTGTCCGTCTGTCTGTCTGTATGAACGCGTCGATCTAAGAGACTATAAGAGATAGAGACACAAATTTTGGCACGCACATAGGTGTATACCGTACCCAGATCAAGTTTGTTTCAGATTTTAAAAATAAGTAATGTGCATTCATTACTTCGATCATCCCATTAATAAAAAAAAAAATTGATTTCATCTTTTTAACAATAATAATGTAAATAAAAATAAACTTTAAATTTCATTTCGTTTAGCTTTATCTTTTTAACATTAGTTTGAATAATACATAACAGATTTTAACAAATGTTTTCATTGTAATAACTCAACAAATTGTCTATATTTATGTTTATTTTGGTTAAAGATAATTTGAACAATGCATCTAAATGATCGTTTGTTAGTCGATTTCTATGTTTGTTTTTTATTAGTTTTAAAGTTGAAAAAGCACTCCCACAAATATAGGTACTTCCAAACAAAGAATAAATTCGTAAAGGATATTTGTTTGCATTTACAGCTTTCCAAAAATCAATGCCCTCTAATTTATATATTTTTAGCTCAACATCGCATTGCAGATCACAAAGCTCCAGTTGTAAATCTGGCTTTTGATCGCATATGCTGCATGTCATTGGGGTACAAAAAATGGATATCATTTGAATAATGCATTCGAAATCCTTAAATCTTTTTTCAAAATTGTTTTTTAATTCATCAAAAAACATAAAAATGTATGTATTCAGAAAAATAAAAAGCTTGAATTTTGAACTCATCAAATGACTTTTTGAGACATTGAAAATGAAACATTTTGCTTAAATTTAAGTCGAATATAAATAAGTTGATTTTTTTTAAAAATCCTTCGATTAAACTGATTAAGTCAAAGATTGATTGTTTTTTCCCTTGAAGAGAAATGTTAAGGTGATTTAGGTGTGTTGTTACGTCGGTTGAAAATGCTAAGTTAATGTTAAATTCTTATGACTTCATTTCATTTAACAATTCATGATTATTTACATCTGATCCCATGAATTCGATAATTTCCTTTCGCAATGCAAAAAAAAATGCTCAAGACATTTTCCTCTACTTAGCCATCTCACCTCAGTATACATAAGTAGGTCCCCATACTCACATTCACATTCCTGTAGAAATTTTTTGAATTTCCGATGCGTTAATGAGTTATGTCCACCTCTTATGCGATTAACAATTTTGACAACCACATTCACAATGCCTCTTAATGGATGATAAAGTGGAATGATGGTACCTGTATTCCATTTTTTATTAACTGACTAACAAAACCTTCTTTTCTTCCAATCATGGCAGGAGCACCATCTGTGCATACGGCAGCTAATTTATCTGATTCCTTTATAAGGTCAATCCTTCCGTTTACCGCATTAAATACGTTTACGACTCTTGTATTTCCTAGTAGTGGTATCACAGCAAGAATCTCTTCATTTATATTGAAATTGTGGTCTACCATTCTAATTGCCAATATTAGCTGACTTATATCGCAAACATCGGTTGACTTGTCTAACGCCAGGGAAAAATATGAGCAACACTTAATTTTTTCGTTAAGGAGCGAGTTTAAGTATTTGCCGAGCTCCTCAATTCGGCGGGTCACAGATTGTCGAGATAAAGAAACTGTCTCAATTGAGTTTGCTAAGGCCTCTTCACGCTCACCAAAACAATCATACTTTTTTAATAAAAATTCCATCAGAAAATTATCTTAATTTTTGGGCGATGTTTAAGCTTGCCACATATGATGCCTTCAATGATGCAGATTTGGATTGAGTATTATCACATTCAATTTGATGCTTTTGAAATTTTATTTCTTCCGAATAATCTTCAATATAGTTCAGGATTTGTTGCGCATCATAAACCAAAAACGTACAGATCACTTTTTTGTATTCCGCTTCTATTGCGTCAATTGATGCAAATGCTATCGAACTATGCACATTTTTAAAATGCCTTTCTGCATTAAATTTTGTTTTATTTGCATGCACTGCTGTTCACAACAATAATTTTGAGCGAAAAAAAATTTACTTTCTGCGATGTTAAACATTTTGCCAGCAGGTTAATATTAACACCGATTTTTTTATGTGCACGCTCGAAGACAAGACAATATGAAATTGGGTAAGGCAACAACAAAATCACATGAAATTGTTGTTGGTCAGTTTGCTTGCGGTCGCAAACACCAATCAAAGAAGAGAACAAAACCGGTTTTTGTTTTACGCGCCGCATATACACGAAATCGTTAGCATGTGTGTCGTTTTGCTACGACGATTTGCTATATTTGGTGCAATTACAATAACAAAACGTACCCAAAGAGCATACGGCTGGTCATCGTTGATTTACATTATCAATACGGCCTCTGTCCATTTATATACACACGTCCGTCTCGGTCAGCGTTCATCTTCTACTACTCCACAATCCACTAACGCCTCCTTCTATGCTCACATCATCCATCTAGTGTGACCATCCTCTCAACCATTAGCACTAGTTTGGTATTGTTATTAGAGTGCTTCAGACTAGTTCATCCAGAGGCCTAAAGACAGTTCATTACATTAATATGCATACATCTAAACTGTCTCAAAACAAAAGAATTGTCACTTTTAGTATTTTGATTTTGTTCCTAAGCTTAAGGCAAAGGATAGAGAACACTGAGCAGTTGCTTTGGACTCTTAGCAAGCACCAAAATACCCGATTTGTAGAGCTGATCCCCGTTAAAACTTAAAGAGACATTTGAGAAGAATTTGTAGAATAAATTTCAGCCTCTCTACATAACCTCAAAAAGTCGTAGGACACAAGATTCTGTGCCAGCAGCACCTATCAGCTTTAGGAAGATCAAAACTTTTATCAGAAAGACTTCAGTAGAGTATGGAATTGACAACAGAACAATGAAGACGCTTGCCGTAGAGTTGTGACCCGCGTACTTTCCAAAGATTTGGAATACGGGTCAAATTGTGATGAAGAACTGGGAAGATCCTCTCTAGTCAAAAACGATTTCAGGAGAGTATGGAATTGACACTTCCCGTAGAGTTTTCACCCGCGTACTTTTCAACGATTTGAAGAAGAGTCAAATTGTGATGAAGAACTGGAAAGAGCCCGTCTGTGATTGACTTATATAAGCTAGGACTAGGATTTTGGGGAGAAAGTAGCTTTATACCTCTAAGAAATTGAATGAACTAAGTGTAGTCTTTGGAATTGTTTGAAAATAACCGTCAAGATGTAAATACATATGTCGATATTTTAGTGTTAAGGTATTTTAAGACATTGAATGATGGGCAGACTAAATAAAGACAGACAGACAGACCCGTATAGAGACATTGTAAGCCCGAAAAACTGAAAACCCTTGTTTACATAAAAAACACAGGAATTTGACTTCAATTTTGAATTCTCCAACATGATTAAACTGCAGTTTAATCAGCAGACTTCTGATGAATCAAATGCATCAAGAATATACCCCATCTACCGTGCATTCGACTTGGTACAATGCAAAAAAACAAAACGACATTGCGACTTTAATGAAACACAAACTTTCGGCTCAAAAAAAACCGCAGCAAAAGAAATGAAAAGAAAACCCAAAACTGAAACTGACAATCAAATGAAATGTGGAGTAGTCTGGTAAATTATGGGTGCACAACATATCCTGCCCCTGCCCCACACCCCACACCCCAACAAAACACAATTGAGTGTAATAAATATGTACCAACCAGACACACACACACACACACACACACAACCAGACAAGTGTTTGATGCGTCCTTTGTCCATTTGGTTAAGGTAAAGGAGACTTGGCTAAAACAGAAACGCACCGGCACGTACATTTGTATGCACGTTTCTGCCTAGGGTTAAATAAGTCTGCGTGGCAAAATACTTCATCACAGCGTCACAAAGTGGTTGAGTGGAGAGTTCTTTGTCTCGTCCGTTCCATATTTCTTCATTGCCAAAAATGCTGACCCCCAACATATTTCTGGATATTCTTGAGGCAGTTTCACGTGCGGACCACGTAAATTACCAGGCTGGAAAACTTGTTTGCATGTGTGAGGCCATATTTCGCAGAGTCCCCCCCCCCCCCCCCCCCCTAGGTACATGAATAACGAACTAGGGTCATTTGTTTAAACGGGAATAGAAAATTATAATTTATTATTATTAATTGTGGAAAGAACAAAATGGCAGCAGCAGCATCCTAAGGGAAACACACTCGGCACTAACCAATGCGAAATACACAAACAATTTGCGCATTTTATTTTAAATTTATTTTTAACGAACAGGTTTTTCGAGACTGAACCGGAAGTATTAGATTTTGAGTTTTTAGGATTTCAGGGAATGAAGGTTTTGGTTTATATTAATGTTAACAACAGACGGTCAATCTGTATATTTGTTTAAGTTATAGTTTTCATCATGAAACCAGTCTTCCAAGTCTTTTTTCAAAAATTCGGATGACATTCCTTCCAGTTAGTTTATAAAATCGGTACGTGTTGTTCGTAACAAAATCTTGAATCTCCTTGCAATGTTGGTCGTCTAGGACAAAGTTTTTCTCACTAAGACCCATTTTCCGACCAATCGATCCTTTGGGAGCTATAAGATATAGTCATCCGATGTTGACCAAAGTTTGCAAATCTGTTTGAGTACATATAATATTTATAATAGCAGAGTTTTATGACGCTAAAATTAAAAACAAAAAATTTTTTCCCACTAAGACCCATTTTCCGACCGATCGGTCCTATGGCAGCTATAAGATATAGTCATCCGATTTTGACCAAAATTTGCAAATCTGTTTGAAAGCATAAAATATTTATAATAACCGAGTTTGAGGACGCTAACATTGAAAAAAAATAAGTTTTTCTCACTAAGACCCATTTTTCGACCGATGGTTCCTATGGCAGCTATATGATATAGTCATCCGATCTTGACCAAAATTTGCAAATCTGTTTGAAAGCGTATAATATTTATAGAGGCCGAGTTTAAGGACGCTCACATTGAAAACAAAAAAGTTTTTCTCACTAAGACCCATTTTCCGACCAATCGGTCCTATGGCAGCTATAAGATATAGTCATCCGATTTTGACCAAAATTTGCAAATCTGTTTGAAAGCATATTATATTAATAATGGACGAGTTTGAGGACGATAACATTGTAAACAAAAAAGTTTTTCTCACTAAGACCCATTTTCCGACCGATCGGTCCTATGGCAGCTATAAGATATAGTCATCCGATTTTGACCAAAATTTGCAAATCTTTTTGAAAGCATAAAATATTTATAATAACCGAGTTTGAGGACGCTAACATTGAAAAAAAATAAGTTTTTCTCACTAAGACCCATTTTTCGACCGATGGTTCCTATGGCAGCTATATGATATAGTCATCCGATCTTGACCAAAATTTGCAAATCTGTTTGAAAGCGTATAATATTTATAGAGGCCGAGTTTAAGGACGCTCACATTGAAAACAAAAAAGTTTTTCTCACTAAGACCCATTTTCCGACCAATCGGTCCTATGGCAGCTATAAGATATAGTCATCCGATTTTGACCAAAATTTGCAAATCTGTTTGAAAGCATATTATATTAATAATGGACGAGTTTGAGGACGATAACATTGTAAACAAAAAAGTTTTTCTCACTAAGACCCATTTTCCGACCGATCGGTCCTATGGCAGCTATAAGATATAGTCATCCGATTTTGACCAAAATTTGCAAATCTGTTTGAAAGCATAAAATATTTATAATAACCGAGTTTGAGGACGCTAACATTGAAAAAAAATAAGTTTTTCTCACTAAGACCCATTTTTCGACCGATGGTTCCTATGGCAGCTATATGATATAGTCATCCGATCCGGTCGGTTCCGACATATTAGCAGTGTGCAGTATAAAGGAGAATCTGTGCAAAATTTCAGCTCGATTGCTTTAAAACTGAGAGACTAGTTTGCGTAGAAACAGACAGACAGACGTACGGACAAAGCTCAATCGACTCAACTCATCTCCCTGATCAAGTATATATTTATTTTATGGGGTCGAAAAGTAATATTTCTATGCGTTGCAAACTTCTGGGCAAAATTATAATACCCTTTGCAAGGGTATAAAAAGCCAACCCTAAAAGCTCTTCGTACAAATACCAAAGGTGATGCTTCATTTTGTTTCATGCAACTGCTGATATGCCCAAGTTGACATTTTGATAAAGCTAAAGATCCTTTAAAAGCCTTAAAACACTGTGCTAATTTCCTTTCACAGCCAATTACTAAACTTTTTCAAATGTCAATTGACCAGAGCTAATTTCCACCCATTTGGAAGGAGTCTTTTATCATCCCACTGCACAAAAAGGGCAATAAGTCGGACATCGAGAACTATCGTGACATTGCAAAAAACTCAGTGCTATCCCAAAACTTTTTGATAAATTGATCACCGTTCACTTATCTCGCCTTATCAACACGGTTTTATTAAAATCAGATCTACTACGACAAATCTTTCGTTGTTCACTAATTCAATTAGTCGCTGCTTTCTTAATCAATTACAGACCGATGTCGTCTTTACTGACATTTGATTCCGTCTTCTTATTCCTAAGTTGTCTAGCTTGGGTTTTCCCCCAAATTTATTAATGTGTAATATCCTCGTATCTTTCAAACAGAAAACAACGAGTTATATTTAATGATTCAACTTCCGAGATTGTATGTGTTACTTCTGGTGTACCGCAAGGTAGTCACCTAGGTCCTTTACTTTTTGGTTTGTTTATCAATGATCTTCCACAGGTTGTTAAATCATCTCAAGTCTTAATGTTTGCGAATGATGTTAAGCTGTCTATTACGCTATCTTCTCCTGATTCGTATAAGTGTCTTCAACTTGACCTTAATTATCTTCAATCTTGGTGCAACGTTAATATGCTCTATCTTATTCATGATAAATGCAAGTTCATATCGTTTCACCGCACTAAACCTGTTCTGAATACATACTTTATTGATCTCTGGGGGTATTATTTGATCACAAGCTTTGCTTTAATTACCACATATGTGTCATATCCAACAAAGGTAAAAGTTTGCTGGGTTTCATTAAGCGTTGGTCTAAGGAGTTTGACGATCCATACATCCATACATAACCAGGCTTCTGTTACCTTAAAGTCAGAGTTGATGTGTGTACCTATTAATATGATCAGGTGTGTAGTTTCTATCAAGATACACTGGAGTCGGTTCAAAAGCAGTTTCTTCTCTTCGCACTTAGGGGCTTGAACTGGTACGCTGGTCACCGTTTGCCTCCCTATATAGATAGGCTACGACTTCTGAACTTGCCTACTCTAAAAGACCGTAGGACAAGTCAAAGTGTAATTTTTCAGCATAAGCTGGTTGTTGGTGCTGTAGATTCGTCTCTCCTCCTAAGTTTTCGGAACCTGCAAAGCAATTTACCGTTTTCGTCCGTTGTCTTTACAAGTGTGCAGATTAAATTACGCCCCTTATGATCCTTTCCGACTCCTGTGCGATAACTATAACAACCTTTACCACATATTGTCGTTTCATTACTCCCACTATATCAATTCCCGGAATCTTTTAGCGAATTTGTAAATCTACGGCGCCGGCCAATCGATGTGAGTAGGGGCATATCGTAAAAAAGTTTTCCTTATTTGGTCGGTGCAGTAGATATGTAGCGTTATAAGCAGACAATTGCTAGTCTTCAAATGAGCAAACGAACAAAGACGCTGACGGTGCTGTATACCAATGCTTTGCATAAATAAGAACTACAAATGTACAAAAGTTTTATATAATATTTATACTTTTAAGTTCCTTCTTTGATATATTCAATTGATCCCTGAATAGAAAGATTTTCAACAAGTACATTGCTTTGGCCATCCAACGAGCGCAATGTAAGCATGCAGGAGCTTTAAATGATAAAGTTGTTTCAGGCGTACCTAGTTTTAAGATGACCTCGAAGCCGCAACCAAATCGGTTATTTTCGAGAGCGAGAACCAAACTCATGAGTCCAAAACGAACTCACTCGGCGGCTTGCTCTCTTACGATGCGCATGTTTGACTTTTTGTTCTCTCACGAGGCATTTTTGTTGTTGTGACGCTTACTCGTGTTTCGCTGCTACGCACACAAGCGAACTATGCGTTACATCTAGAAACACCATGTTACAGTATACCATGCAATTATATTTCAATTACATTTCCAAGACCATGCGAATGCCATCCACTCGTCTCTCAAGAGTTGTTACAACGTATCTGCTTGAGACCAAAACGCAGTTTTTCCGCACTTGGGAATCCATGGCACTGGAACACAACATCGAATGCAATCTAAACGATTACAACACATGGAGCGTTTTGGCAAGGTCATCTTCTACGAAGTATTGACATCAGAGAGAGAGAGAGCCAGTCTCGAAGCAGAAGCTCGAGTTAGTTAGTTCCGCTAGATACCAGTTTAAGGCCTTGTGTTTGAGTAATTCCGGCATGGCTCGTGGGATCATACCTAGATCAAGACCGTACATTTTTGCTGACCATTCGACCTGTTCTAATAACTCTAACGGTTTAGCATTTCCGTCGAACCTGAATGCCCATTCCCTGACTTGTTAATGTTTGGTTTTTTGGTTGCTGTTTTCTCCTGCTTGGCCTCTTATTCCTGACATGTATGGGATTGACAATTTTTCTAGTTGGGTGTCTATTTCTTTAGGTAGCAATGATTGTACAGCTTTTGGTAATGATGACTTACCATATATTAGCGAAATTGCTTTTATCCTGTCTTTCCATTCCGGTCATGCTTCGTTGACTATGATCCATTCTCCAAATTGTTTCCTCATGTTATCCACATTGCCGGTTAGTTCGATACCGAATTCTTCTGCATGGTGTAACAAATCTTCCTTTTTGAGGTGATAAATCCATGCTCTTCCCATTTTAGCACTTTTTATTTGAATCCTTTTGAATTGTTATTGACAAGACCACAGACAAGGCGCCAGTTGTAACAAGTCCCGAAAACCAATGCAGGCTGTGCTCAGGGTAATCAAATTTATATTGGACTCGCAATAACAACACAGGGAATTTTTTATTCTATTATTCACCAGCGACGTGGTTCACTTTATTGTTCACTTTGATGTTTCACTTATAAATATGGTACATTCGCATAAACCTATCTGAGGTATCCTTGCCAAATCGCAAGGTACGCCTCCTATCGGGCTAACCGCCGTGTTGGCAAGGTTTCGTTTTCCAAGGACACGCCGTGCACGTCCAAGCAATCGTTTGACTCCCACGTACTGCCCTACTATCGTTCTTCAAGGACTCAAAGAATGCGCTGGCTAGTATGACCGCCTATAACGTCGAATCTGCGTTCGACACACAGGCTCTACGTGCGCACAGCTTCCTTTCTCGATGATAGTCGATATCCATATCCTGTATATGGTTCAAGTCCTACCACGAGAACTGTTCCGTATTCTGTTCAAGGATTCCGCACTCGATTTCCCGTCTGTAGTATTCTGGGACACTCCGTTTCGCCGCATTTGTACTTTTACGATTCGTTCCGCACTCACTTAGATCCCGATTCACATTGACCTCCTCCTATGCCGTTAGCGACCTCTGTATAGCCCTCCAGGGCTGTCTCCCGATGTCTCCTTGTCTCCTTCTAGAACGTGCGAGACTCCCAGATCTTCCATACGGCACTCTTTTGAAGTGCCAGCGATATCGCCCCCTCAGCTAATTGGAGCGACTGCGACAACTAGCCTTTGCTCCAAACTTAAAGGATCCTTCCGTTTACTTGCTGCGCATCTCGCATCTCCCATTCATTTCCCCTTTCACCTGAATCCGCCTTGATTCCCCTTTATGCAGCGAATTCGTTGCACTTCCTCTTTCGATCGCTACATTTCCCCTTTCGCTAAATACCCTTCTGTCTGTGAGGAATAACCATTCCTTACATTAGCTACAGCAGGGTTTCCCAAGCGGAGAGCGCGAAAATGTGACTGTGTCTCTCTCTCTAACACACAGTGATGCATGACTTCGGCAAGCATTCGGTGTGAATTGGCGAGTATGTTCGTGCCCCAGGGGCTATCGCTGGGCAACTCTGACCTACAGTCAACTGAAGTACAACCTTTCGACTAGGAACTACTTTCAAGATGATCTCGAAACCGCAACCATATCGGTTATTTTCCGAGCAAGAACCGAACTGATGAGTTTAAACCATACCACGCCCAGCCATTGCACCCTCTGCAATACCTGAGAGAGAGAGAGCGAACACTGAACACTTTCTTGCCCAGTGTCCCATACTGAACGAACTCAGGATTCTGCACTTGGGAAAATCAATTCTGTCGCACCAGGAATCACACGCACTGCTGAGCGGAAGCAATTGACGATATCTTACTTCCTACTTGCGGCATAGCCTGCAATATCGTGATGATATGTGATCTGGAAAACCAGGAAAGCAACGAGTCACAATTGGCGTCTAACTTCAAAACTCCAAATGACCACACTTTATTAATTATCTCAGGGGTTATGCTATAAATAAAGTGTTAATACAAGTCCAGGTAGAACACTACACAATCAATATACACCAACATACTTCTATTATGCTCACAGTGCGTGCTGTTACCCAACAGCAGCTCCAACATTTTATCAGCCAAAGGTTGTCATATTCAAAGTTGAAGCTTGCCACCACCCCATCCCGTCCAAGATACGTGCCCGACCTGCTCAATTTCATTGTTGTGGCTTTTTCTTTTTTTGTGGCATATTGTCGCCTAATTTTTCATGTTAATGAATGGGTCACGCAAATTGTTTAACCCAATGCAGACAGCAGGGCGCCCGTCCAATGGTGACTTGATAATAATCAGTCGATGGAGGAAAGGAACAACGACAACAACAAGAAGAACAAATCATTTGGCATTAATTTCGGGGCAGGAAATTAAAAAGCGCTTTGCTTCGACTACAATCCACAAAATGCCTAATAGAACCTTGACCCTAATACGTTTCGGCCTTTTGCCCTTGGCTAACAATTGGTTGGTCAATTCAGTTAAGGAACTTGAACGAATGGAAAAAGGAAAAATACTTAATCCAAATGATCAATTGAGCGTATTGACAGCCTAATATTTGACTGATTCATATGCAAAAGTATGTGAATGTGAATGTGAATGTGAATGTTGGGGGGGCATTTGCCAAGCATCATTTATTATTCAAGTTCAACTTGAGTTTCGGAATGATTCAGGCAGAAAATTAAGTAGAAACACTCAAATGTATAGCATACTTTTCAGCGTTCGCGGAATCTCCTTCCTCATTATTTTTATTGCATTTTCATTCAAGTTTCACTTTAACTCATGGACAGATCATAAACATTATATAATCGTTTCCTCTTTGGTCTATTTTTTTGGTACTGCATTAAACAGAAGTAATGTACACGAGCATAAAATAAAAAAAAAAAACAGCAACTGCATTTGACTCGGCGACCCAACTCACCTGCACGCCCCGCTGAGTGCCGCAAGTGCCGCAAGTGCGTCGTAAATAAATAAGCCATTGCTTCGATGCCAATTGATATGGGACAAGGACGACGCCAACCAGCGAGCTAGAGCCAGCCAGCCGGATGAGCAACGTTTTGTTAATTAGAATGCATTTTGCTCAAACAGGATATATTATATTATATGTATGCCAGCTGCAAAAGGTAGAAAGTTGAAATTAAAGTCATGGTAGAACGAATGCTTAAGTAGCTCCATTAGATGACAGATTCTTTAATCAAACTAGAATTGATCCAAAAGTTGGAAGACTACCGAAAATACTACAGAAAGGCAACTCGCCTTCAACTCAAAATTGATATGAAATGGCAATGACTAAGATCAAGTTGATATGCTCGACAAATATCAATACGGTACTTTCGTACATATCGTTAGAGTATTTCGTTTCGTCATTTCAATTGTGTAATATCTATATTATAGTTTATAAGATCGTCTTAATACCAAAATATATCATTTTGATATTATAAAAATATTTTTGTTATACTCTGTACCAAAGGTACACAGAGTATATTAAGTTTATGCAAAAGTATGTAACAGCCAGAAGGAATCATCTCCGACTTTATAAAGTATATATATTCTTGATCAGCATCAACAGCCGAGTCGATATAGCCATGTCCGTCTGTCCGTCCGTCTGTATGAACGAAGAGATCTCAGAGATGGTAAGATATACAGGTTTGATATATATGGGACATATGTATGTTTATCTATTCGATGAGGGAAGACTTGGCAGCTGAGAAAAAGGATTCGGCCAGATGATGGTCTCTTTTTTTCTCATTACTGTGGTCACCTCCTGCATATGTGGATGGACACAGTCGAATACCAAAATGGCCGCCCTGCAACTGTTGCAAAAGTTGTCCAAGTGTATTATCTTCGAGACTATATTGGATCGCATTTTGCCCTATATTGTGAGTACTTTAAGGGCTTTCCAAATCTTCATCTAAATCTCTGTCTTTCTCTCTCTGTCTTTAGCTGAAACTGGCCCAAAAATCTGCCGTCAAGGTGCAACACTTACTGCTTACCTTAACCATAGTTAAGAAAATACCACGCAAGAAAGCCAATGTCTTTCCCGATTATATACTGCCCTATATCATGGATTTGGCCAGTGAAGTAAGTGCGGTCATTGTGCGTGTGGCCAGCTGCTGTTTACTTTCTGGAGGAGACACAGCGCAATGTCCCGAATCAGATACCCCCACCACGCTATGATGAGCAAATGAATGCTTTGCATGACGCTCAGTTTGCTGACCGATGGACAACACATTGTCAAGCAAACCCTAATGGATTCGGGCCTGGGAAACAAAATGGAATGAAACACAACATTCTTATCAATTATCGCGAAAATAAACGTTTGCAACACGTTTTCGGATCCGTTCTCCGTTTCTCTATCGTGAACGGACTCTAAATCGACACGTTCTCGACATCGAAAACGGATCGAAAACTGAAACGTTTCCAATACGTTTTCGCTAGCGAGAAAGTGTCGAGAACGGATCCGAAAACGTGTATCGAGAACTTACTTGCTGCCACAAACTGAGCAACAGGTAATACTTTTTCGAACCGAAAACGGAACACATTCTCGATAGTTTTGTTAGAGAAAACTAGGAGAAAACATCGAAAACGGATCCGTTTTCGTTAAGGATTGTCGGGTGGGTAGCTTAGGAATTTAAAGGGTTCAAACCAGAAACCAGAAGAGCGATCTGTTCTTATAAAAAAGGTCGGAGTGTGCTTAACACTCACGAGTCTTTGATGTGAAACATGAAGGTAAAATTAAAGCACTGTCAACTCACTGTTAAGTCAGTGTTAACCCACAGTTAAGTCACTGTTTAGTCACTGTTAAGTCACTGTCAAGTCAGTGTCAAGTCACTGTCAAGTCACTGTCAAGTCACTGTAAAGTCACTGTAAAGTCACTGTGAAGTCACTGTCAAGTCACTGCCAAGTCACTGTCAAGTCACTGTCAAGTCACTGTCAAGTCACTGTCAAGTCACTGCCAAGTCACTGTCAAGTCACTGTCCAGTCACTGCCAAGTCACTGTCAAGTCACTGTCAAGTCACTGCCAAGTCACTGTCAAGTCACTGTCCAGTCACTGCCAAGTCACTGTCAAGTCACTGTCAAGTCACTGTCAAGTCACTGTCAAGTCACTGTCAAGTCACTGTCAAGTCACTGTCAAGTCACTGTCAAGTCACTGTCAAGTCACTGTCAAGTCACTGTCAAGTCACTGTCAAGTCACTGCCAAGTCACTGTCAAGTCACTGTCCAGTCACTGCCAAGTCACTGTCAAGTCACTGTCAAGTCACTGTCCAGTCACTGCTAAGTCACTGTCAAGTCACTGTCAAGTCACTGTCAAGTCACTGTCAAGTCACTGTCAAGTCAGTGTCAAGTCAGTGTCAAGTCAGTGTCAAGTCAGTGTCAAGTCACTGTCAAGTCACTGTCAAGTCACTGTCCAGTCACTGCTAAGTCACTGTCAAGTCACTGTCAAGTCACTGTCAAGTCACTGTCAAGTCACTGTCAAGTCACTGTCAAGTCACTGTCAAGTCAGTGTCAAGTCAGTGTCAAGTCAGTGTCAAGTCAGTGTCAAGTCAGTGTCAAGTCACTGTCCAGTCACTGCCAAGTCACTGTCAAGTCACTGTCAAGTCACTGTCCAGTCACTGCCAAGTCACTGTCAAGTCACTGTCAAGTCACTGTCAAGTCACTGTCAAGTCACTGTCAAGTCACTGTCAAGTCACTGTCAAGTCACTGTCAAGTCACTGTCAAGTCACTGTCAAGTCACTGTCAAGTCACTGTCAAGTCACTGTCAAGTCACTGCCAAGTCACTGTCAAGTCACTGTCCAGTCACTGCCAAGTCACTGTCAAGTCACTGTCAAGTCACTGTCCAGTCACTGCTAAGTCACTGTCAAGTCACTGTCAAGTCACTGTCAAGTCACTGTCAAGTCACTGTCAAGTCACTGTCAAGTCACTGTCAAGTCACTGTCAAGTCACTGTCAAGTCACTGTCAAGTCACTGTCAAGTCACTGTCAAGTCACTGTTTAGTCACTGTTAAGTCACTGTTTTGTCACTGTTTAGTCACTGTTCTCCCTCTTTCCTCCACTTCCCCCCTCTTTTACCCTTTTTTCCAGCCCTTTTTCAACACTCCACAAAACAACAACACAAAATATGCATGACGTCATCGTCACGTGACGCTGGAATCAAATTTTACTCCTACTAAAATCTTCCGTACCGAAATTAAAGATGTTTAACATCAATAAAACGCTCTTGGGTTAGTCCGTTTCGTTCAAGAACAGCGATGGACACGAAAACATTTCGCTATTCACACCGACACGAGCCGAACGCATGCCGAGGCTTGTGCCAAGAGAGCAAAAAGCTTTTTAGACGCTGTTTAGCGGAAATTCTTATTATGAAATTCTTAAAACCAGAAAAAAACTACATTTAATGAAAACAATTTGCTGCTTAAAGTAAACCTTGTGACTTGCTGTCTGTTCGATCTCAAGCTTCATTTCATCTCTGGTCACACTCAAACCGTAAAAGGCTTGACAATCACAAGGGAAAACTCGCTTAATTTGTTTCTGGGAAACGAGACAAGGGGAGGCTGAGAAATCAAATGCCATTGTGCAAGGACGCACACGTAGCCCGGCAAGGACACGCACACACACACACACACAAACAGTTGCAGCCAGGTCCAGCTTGGTTCTCAATTTTCACAATTACACGCATCATTTTTTTCCCACTCCCTTCTGCTGGCCCCAATAACGAGGCGGCTTCAACGACGAGAGGCAATTAGTCATTGCAACGAGGCAAAACGCATGGAATGCTACAACCTGAATCCTGTTGGCTGCGTTTGTCATTACAAATGAAGCGAGAAAATGACATGTACGGCTACGGCCGTGTCCTCAGATTTCCCACTGATTTATCGAATGGCGAGCTTTCTGACCCAATTTTCACAATGAAAAGGGGGCGGCGGCGTAAAAAGCGGCAACAGTTTAATTGACAACATGGCGTTGTTTCTAAGACTTATGGTCCAGAAAGAGAGAGAGAGAGGGTGGACTTAATTCGACAGCCGGGAAGATTTATCTAAACAAAGAGCAACTAAAGGCTGATGAATGTGTGGATCAATGTCCGCTGGCTATTCCGCTTTAAAATGTCAACCAAACTTCAATTCCGTTTGCGGGTAACTGAAACTCGTTAGTGGCCAACCGCGAAATTAACAACCAAATCAGAACGTGACCACTGACACTGATGTTGATTGGGATTATGATTATTATGATAATGAATATGCTAATCAAATGCAAATTAACTGCCAATTTAAGCCAACCAAACAAGTAGAAAAAGTTGAATGCAATTTAAAAATCAAATATTTAAAGGGAGAATGACTAAAACAGAGCTAGCGATTGCATAAAAAGTTCGGTTACTAGCGAAAGGACTCATTACCGGGGACCAATAAACTCACTAGTTCTTGAGAAAGGCTGGTAGATTAACACCACAGGTGCCCAGAGCCAGGTTACGGCCGCGTAGACACCTATACAAATGAAGAAAATACTTCACAAGCAACAAAAACCTGAAGAAATAGAGAAAGAAAACCAAATATTGCTTGCTGATGTGTCTGATACACAAATAATTATTCATTCCCCAACAACAAAATCTACATTGACTACGGCGCAAACACATTTTGGTAGTTATATTCAAATTTGCAAGCAACCTAGGAGAGAAGGAGAAGAGAGAATACATTTGAAGTTGTTGTTATACTACGCTTAGCTTTAAGCTATGCATGGGGACTAAATGCGCGGCTGTCTCAATGCGTAAAACAACAACAAATGAGCGAGGTATGCATAGTGCCTGCACACTGTAACGAACCTATTTCTGCCGGCTCACGCCCAGGGCAGCCGCGGGTAGCTCCAACAAATTTATATTGCGGAGTTGGTCTATGGAAATAATAACGCTGAAGTGTTTCGGTTTTTCGTGCCTGTTTATTGGCCTTATAATTCTAATGGACAAGGTGCTTTACTCTAGCTGGCTTATCGGCCTTCCAGATCGGCTTGCCAATGGCTATGCCTTAAGTCGACCTCTCCGTTGTGTTTCTTGCTCCCTGTTCAGACCCCGCAGGCACCATGATCCGCCTGGACACGCTTGCTAACTCGCAAAGCTCGCCGGCTCTCGTTTTACCGCACCGCAGCGGTTCTTGTTAGCGCAAGGCGACTGACGGGAGGCGGAAATGTCCACCTTTCTCTGGCCCCCGATTCGCAAAACTCGCCGGTCCTCGTTGCTTTCCGCACAGTTTAAGGACTGAACCCCTTTTTAGCTCGCACTCACTCGGCCTTTTCTCCCGCGGCGATCCGTGGTCTTCTGTTGGTAAATCTTCACGATGTTTTCCTCGTCCTCCACTCGCGTTGGTGTTCGCACTCGCTTATATTCACGCACTGGGACTTCGCACTCGATTTAAATGTCTCGCACTCTGTAGGTTACTCGACTGAGCCGTCTTCTGAGCCGCGCGTCCTTTTATAACCCCGAGCCCAGCACTGCTTCGCATTGGTATGCCATTCGCTGCCAGGATCCGTTGTTGCCATGCGCAGCCAGTGGAAATTTCCACTGGCGCCCTGGTGTGCTTCTGCTGGAGTGAGCGTGATCGCTCGTCTTGCTTTTCGCTGCTGTCTCCTTCTTCAGTCTTCCAAAGGTTCTTCTTTCTTGTTTCAGCTTTGCGCTCTGCTGAGCGCTCCAACTGTACCTTTTATCCTCCTCTGCGCCTTGCCCCTCAGCTCCTGCAGCCCAATTCGCCGCGCCACTTTAACCCTCGGCAGCCCATCTTTTTGGCCACCGTTGACTACTCTAGGTGTAACATACTACACTATATATATATATAACTTATTTAATTAGTTCCCAATCTAAACTTATATTTAACAACGCTGAGTTGTGAGGCTTTAAAAATAAAGTCCTCACAACACTAGTGTTGCGAAAACATCGATATTGGGCACCATCAATAGTTTAATCATCGATAGTGAACTCCATCGATAATATCGATAGGATTTTGAATAAATAAAATGAAAACTCACCCCCCTGGATGGATGGAAAATGAGGTCCAATATCATAATCACTATAGAGATGCTACATATAATTGACACACCAACAGACAAGAGACTTAACTACAAGACGGACACAGAAAACTGTGCTCACCTATACAGACACTTACAGACAAATAACACAGCTCGATAAAATCCAACTTTTTTTTAAAAACCCGGCATGAGACCCTTAAATTATGATAAAAAGGGATCCCTGTAAGCATCACCTCATATCCAGTTTTTCAAATAAAGCCTCGGTTCGTGGGTACTTTTGTACCTGCAACGCACAACGACAACAATTGTAACTTAGTTTTTAAGGGTTTTAGATAAAAATCTGAAAAATTCAGCAAATATGGACAGGGTCATGGTTGTACAATTGCTTAAGGTACCTCCAGAAGGAGTCAAACCTTAAATCTTGAATATCTTCAAAAACGCACGGTAGATTTTTATTAAAATCAATATTTCTGATGGTATAATGGACTATTGCATGTCCCTCAAAGATGGTATTCGACCGCTACAAAACCGCGAATTGGAGTACCATTTTTATATTCACCCACGAACCTCTCCATATAGACTATGAGCTAGACGTATGTAAGAATAGACCGAACTGTGTTTTCAGATTCACAAAGGAAGCTTTGGTTTGCGGTCTATGGGCAATTTTGTACCAGCAACTGCCTTAGAACAACATTGACCATTTAGGTTGAAACCTAATTTAATGAGTAAAGTGCTTCATTACCAGCAGGAAAACAGATCTTATCATTAAACAAGAAAGAAAGCCGGTCAAGCCCGACTATAACATACTCTGCACCCTTAATGTCGCAGCTCGCATTTGGTCACGAGTCAAATAGCCAGTTAACACACAACGCACAACGCAGTGCGCTCTCTAAGTCTCTCTCTCTCTCTCACACTAAGATTGCTTCTGCTGAACGCAATGCTTAGGTTATGGGTGGGGTGGGTGGTGGGTGTTAACTGACCGTTTTTTGCTCATAACTTGAGTATCGTTCATCCGATCTTGATCATTCCTTCAGCAAATCGATAAATGATTTTGAGTACTAGATATCTGTAGAAAGTACGAACCATCTATCATCAAAACTGTAGGAGATTGCAGGGGCGCGAGGGGGCGTGGCAAAAATTGAAAATAAACTTGATCTGCCTGCAAGTATAAGAAATATATGTCCCATACATGTCAAACCTCTATCTCTAACCATCTCTGAGATCTCTTCGTTCATACGGACGGACGGACAGACAGACAGACGGACATGGCAATATCGACTCGGCTGTTGATGCTGATCAAGAATATATATACTTTATAGGGTCGGAAACGATTCCTTCTCCCTGTTACATACTTTTGCACAAACTTAATATACTCTATGTACCTTCGGTACAGAGTATAATAACATAAATTTTAGAAGTGTAATGAAAAATGTTTCAAAAAAACATTACATATATGATTATTTACAAATAAGATAAAAGGTTAAAACAAATGGTACAAACTAAGAATATATGTTTGTATATAGGCTAATCCTGTCGCCACCAAAATTTCTTGGACTTAATTGTTTCTAAAGCTGCAACGTCTTTGGAAGAGATATGCTTGTGTCGAATCTGAATTCGTTTTGTTCTGGTGTAGAAGATTTAATAGTTTTGTCTGTAGCCCTGCGATATCTATGGTACAATATAGGCACACAATTTTCATTTTGCACCAAATGATGCTTATTCAGGTAAGTAAAGGCCTCTGGTGGGATGAATCCAGAATTCCAGTGTTTTTTAATGTAGTCCTCATTGATGTAGAATGGTCCTTTAAACATTTTTGAATGTGGCTCCTTATAAGGTTGATCAAATAGTTGTCGATCCTGTAAACGTTAGCTGTGTTAGACAAATAACTGTTTGGGTAGAACTTCGTATAATCGCTTTGTGGGGGGCTCTGTAGGGTCAAATATTCGTATCCTTTCCATATATGATGGCGAAATGTTAAACCATATAGGCGCTGCATACGTGATTATAGGCCGTATTAAGCACTGATATATTATTATTTTAACTCGAGCCGATATGTTTGCTTTGAGTAGAATAGATTTCTATATATGTGAAATGCTTTAGTTGCTCGTTCCAATTGTTTATTGATGTGGTTGTTGTTGAAATACAAAAATTTTTCCAAATGAACTCCCAAACTTTTTCCAGTTGTTACATACGTCTTGATTACACTTTTTAACTGGTGGTCTGAAAAGAATGGTCTTACATTTTTCTGTATTAATTTTTAGGTATCTTTCGATCCAATTATAGGTTTTTTGTAGATTCAACTTGATTCCCCTTATGTTGTTGTCTGCGTGGTATATGACGATATCGTCAGCAAATGATATTATGTTGTCTATCTTACTTAGTAAGCCCAGGATAAATATGTTGAATAATATTGGTGAGTTCACCGTTCCTTGTTGCAGTCCATTTTCCATTTTAAAGTTTTGAGAACTATTTTGTTTTGCCGTTAGAGATAACGAATTTTTTGTTACTTATCATGTTGTATATAAGTATTATGAGGTGCATCGGAAAATCGTATTGAATCAATCTAAATATTAAACCATCAATCCATAGCCCATCGAAAGCTTTTTCGAGATCTATGAGGCATGCACCTGTGCAGTATTTCTTTTGCCAATTCCAGTTGACGTATGAGACGAGGCATTGGAAACCAAACTGCTTTTCATTAATTAAATTGTTTTCGTTACAAAATGTGATTATGTTGTTGTTAACACATGCTTCAAAAACCTTACTTATGTTAGGCAAAAGACTTGTTGCCTATCACAGTCGGATCCTTATCTTTTTATACTCTGTACCAAAGGTACACAGAGTATATTAAGTTTGTGCAAAAGTATGTAACAGGGAGAAGGAATCGTTTCCGACCCTATAAAGTATATATATTCTTGATCAGCATCAACAGCCGATTCGATATAGCCATGTCCGTCTGTCCGTCTGTCCGTCCGTCCGTCTGTCCGTCTGTCTGTCCGTATGAACGAAGAGATCTCAGAGATGGTAAGAGATAGAGGTTTGACATGTATGGGACATATATTTCTTATACTTGCAGGCAGATCAAGTTTATTTTCAATTTTTGCCACGCCCCCTCACGCCCCCGCAATTTGGAAAAAACGTCATAACTCCTACAGTTTTGATGATAGATGGTTCGTACTTTCTAGAGATATCTAGTACTCAAAATTATTTATCGATTTGCTAAAGGAATGATAAAAATCGGATGAACGATACTCAAGTTAAGGGCAAAAAACGGCCAGTTAACACCACCCACCCCCCCACCAACAACCACAGCAACATACCCTAACCGTTCAACACAGGCAATCTTAGTGCGAGAGAGAAAGAGAGAGAGAAACTTAGAGAGCGCACCGCGTTGTGCGCGGGGTGTTAACTGGCCGTTTGACTCCTGAGCAAATGCGAGTGTAAGGGTACAGAGTATGTTATAGTCGGGCTTGACCGACTTTCTTTCTTGTTTAGGTATAATTATGGTTTTAACATGCTTCCAATTCTTCGGAGTGTAGGCGTTGTTTAGCATATTGTTGAACAGTGATGATCCATATTCCAGCACCATCATAAGTAGTAAATTTTTTAAAACAATATTTGGTATTCCGTCAAGTCCAGAGGAAAGTTTCGCCGGGAGCTTTTTGAAAACATTGATAATGGTGTCTGGAGTAGCGAAGTAGTTTTCTGCTTGGTCGTCATCTAGCATATTGGATCTCTTATTTTCGCTGAATTCACTTTTCGTTTCTTGATGAGCATCAATTCTAGTTTTTAAGTGTAAAAATTTACAACTCAAACATGTCTAAAAATCCATGTACCGAACTTCATTTCTACGGATGATTGGTTGGTAGCCCAGACCTGAATTCATTGGACTAAAAACTGTGGTCCTTTTACGAGGCTATGGCTTGCTCTAATCGACAACCAATTATTGAATCTTTGAAGCTCGCCCTTGTCCGAGCAGTGGACAATTTCTCAAATCATGAGGTGCGCATTTCGGTCGAAGAGTGGCCAGAGAGACTTTGGTGTTGCTGGAAGGCACAAGACGGCAATTTCGAATAAGTTGTTCTACGAAAAATGTTGAAAAATATTCAGTCGTTTTCACTTTATGACCAAAAACCGTGTACCAAAACAATTGCGAGTACTTGGTGAAGCTATGGAGCTGAAATTTATCATGTCGGAACCGCCCGGATCGGAATATTCGCACTTCGCTTATGATTTGTGCCAGTTATAGTAAGAAAGCTTTTTAGTGGTGTTTTTCCATGAACTTGTGGGCTTGTTTTGTGAACGAACTAAATCGTTCAAATAGGAGTCCGCTTGTGCTGGGTTTTGGAAGGTCGTTTTTATCTTAGTGCACAATGATGATAGCTGTTGGGAGCAGAAACCCGGGGAATCTTTCGTTTTTCAACTCTAAAACATATTCTGGGGTATCTGGGGAGCATCCTAGAAATCTCTCAGTGAATCCGAGCAATTCTTTCGAGGGGTTTCAGAGCAGATGAAGTAAACGAATTAAATCAGCAACGATCGGTGCAGGAAAGCATTTATAAAACGCAGCAAAGGAGCAGCGCTTTAGCTTGAGGTTGTGCTGTACCCCTTGACAATGGTTCAGGTTAGTGTTTAAAAAAAGGTGTGAATCTCGTTAACACTCACGAGGCTTTGATGTGAAACATGATGCTAAATTTAAGGGCATAATTTCAAAATCGGAAGCTCTCTCAATGGTATGAGTACTGGCAAAAGATTATTTTTTGGTTTCGTTTGAATAAACTCAATCTTTAAATCTTCCCACCCAAATCCCACTCCCCACCCACCTTCCCACCCTCTTCCCAACCACTTCCCACCCTCTTCCCAACCACTTCCCACTCTCTAACCACCCACGTCCCATCCACTTTTCACCTATTTATCACCCACTTCCCACTCTCTAACCACCCACTTCCCATCCACTTATCACCCATTTATCACCCACTTCCCACCCACTTCCCACCCACTTTCCACCCACTTTACTCCCACTTCCCTCTCACTTCCCACCCACTCCCCTCCCACTCCCCACCCACTTCCCACCAACTTCTCTCCTACTTACCATCCACTACCCACCCACATCCCATCCAAGTGACGCTGAAATCAAATTCTACTCCTACTAAAATCGTTACGTGACGCTGAAATCAAATTTTACTTCTACTAAAATCTTCCGTACCGAAATTAAAGATGTTTCACATCAAAATCGGCCAAAAGTTTCATGTCGTCTGCTTTTAATTGTGCTTCTGCTTTGGAAAAATACGGAAGGCGCAGCACGAAACGATTATGGGGAAAAAGACAAACAGCGGCCGCACGTGTTGCGCTTTCAGAAGTTGACGGCAGCGCAAGCGCGACTGAAGTCTCTCAAATCTCTTTCCTGCTTTTGCATTTTGCTTTTTGCCTTTCGCACAACATAACATTTACCGTTAATCTTTTCAGCACGGTTGCAAATTACAACAACAGCGCGTTGAAAAAGACAAATGTTGTTGCGTTGCGGAAAATTTTGGTTGTCTTGATAGTTCCGAGAAAATTTCTTGGCGACAGCGCTTCTTCTTCGACTTCTGCCACTGAACAAAAGCAGAATCAATATTAAAAATGTTGTTTTCTGCTGCTGCCTTTTACTTCGGCTTCTGTTTTTTCTAAAAAGCAGAAGCAACGGGTTCATATTGATCAGTTGAAAACAATCGAAACATTTTGGGACTTTTCTCAGGTTCAGGTTGCCGTTGCCGTTGCCGTTGCCGCCGAATGCACCAACACCAACCATTTGTTATTGTTTTGTTTGTGTGAGGCTTAAGCCACGGCCAGCTTCCTCATATCGCCGCAACATCGAGCTTGGTTCGAGCGCATACGAACCTGTTGTGTTTTGTTCGCCTCGAACTCGCGCGCGTTTCGTTTTCCATTTCGTTGTGAAAGGCCGTTTTAGTAGTCAGTTGTCTGTCGAACGACCAAGTCGCGCGCGTGGGCCATAACGGGAGAGACACACTGAGAGAAAGAAATACAACCAACAGTTGCCAATGTACAACAACAACAATAACAACAACGAAGCACACACATTTCGGGCGACGAAGAACTAAAACAAACTAAAAGAACGTGCGATAAGAACTGGCAAGAGCCCACAACAACAACAACAACAACAATAACAGCAACAGTCAAAGTTGACTTTTGATTTCGAGCAGCGGCAACAACAACAAACTGTGTGTGTGTGTGTGTGCATTCTTTCGATTCCTGACAACAACAAACAAAGTTTGTTTCTGTTTGCTAATTGTCCACTTTATATTGTTTGTTTGTTTGTTTGTTGCTCATTGCGCGTGCAATTAAGTTTGTTGTTGTCATTCGGTGTGTCTCTGTGTGTGTGTGTTTTTGTTTGTTTTTGTTTTGTTATATTTAATTTTTTTTTTTTTTTTTTTGGTGATCTGTTTTGTGTTTTGACCAAAAACAGGCAAGCATTAACAAGTGAGTAGAATTTTGTGGCAAACTTGACTATGATTTCAGTTTTTGTTTTTGGGATTTTGTGCATTCTTTGATATACACACACACATACACACACACACACACACGCACGCACACAAACTCCGAGAGCGGCGATCTTTGTTTTGTATCTTTTCCTGGGCCGCCCCGGAGGAGATGGAACGTGCTAAGTGTGTGAAAGAGAGAGAGAGAGAGTAAGAGAGTAAGGCCAGACAGAGGCCAGCGTTAGAGATGCACGCGTGAGTTGATCGTTTTGAAAAACGTTGCACCGGTTTTAGTGCATTTTGTTGGGCCTCACCTTGTTATTACACGCTGAAACAAACTTTGTGAAGTTTTTGCTGTGATCAGAGCTTAAAGTTATCCAATTTATGTCCATTCCGTCCCATTTTCGAACCCAAATTTCAATTTTAAGCCCGTTCCGTCCACGATCACCAGCTCTACTAATTCCGTGTTCCACAGGATTTCTGTCACGATTTGAATTTCTAAAATTAAAGACAATCACAGAAGAAAAATAATGCAAAATTTGCATTTAAGCAAACTTGAAAAGTCGGAAAAAGGAGGAACAGCTTTGTAGCCACAGCTACGCGAATTCTGATCTATGGTGACCCCGCTAAGACGGAAAAAGGAGAAACCGCTTTGCAGGTCTAGTTGGATCTTCAAGGTGAACAGTTTGAGTTTCGCAGGTTCACAGGGAAATACTTTTAGACCGTCTTGTCTTTGCCGTGGAGTCTGGCATAGGCAGTATTTTTGAATGATTTCCAATCCTACAATACAGTCTGACTTGAGGAATTGTTCTATAAGTTGATGCCTTGTCTCCCAAAGAGCTTTTGAGCTGTTTTTGGCTTGAAAAAGCTTACTCTTCGTGGTTCTTTCGTCCCTTGACATGTAAGGTTCATTGTCGAGCGCAGGAATTTCTAGATAATCTGGATAATCCCAGAAATTTCTAGACAGAGATTTCCAGGACCTAAAGTAGTGAGGTAAAGTGGCTGACCAGTTCAACGACGAGTATTACTGCGTCTCAAATCGACTCTTTCCTTTTCTGGTAACAGAGCGATGTATCCGCAAAGTTGTTGGCTAACATGAGCGGCGAATCCTCCTAATAGAACAGCAGTGGGCACAAAGTTTGAGTTTGTGGGAGCAGTGCAACAACAAAAACTGCAAAAAACAACCGTTATTGTTGATTTAGCACACTTCGAAGCAAGGTAATTACTTCGCAATTTCTTTTGCATCTTTTAAAACTTGGAGCAATGGGAGCAAGGGCGTGCCCAACGCTGTTATAGAAGGGTTTTGTGCACTCCAACGTCAAAAAAGACTCTACCAATGAAAACTGCAACATAGTTGTTGAGATGGACAAGACGCTGCATTAAACTTTGACACAAAGACAATCCCAGCCCCAGCTTAACCCAATCCCTATTACTGCCAGGGGATTCCCATCTCTAATTGAAATGTAGTAGGGAAACCCGAAAAATGCTGCTGGATCAGGAAAATGGCATAATTTCTTAAATTAGATATCGATTTCGGTGCGTTACATAAAATATTTTCAAATCTTAGGGAAAGCAAAAAGCTCCAAGAATCATTTCTTAAATTTGTTATCGATTTCGGTACGCTATGTAAAATATTTTCAAATCTCAGCAAAGGTTTGGTTTTTGAATTGTCTGCAGTGGTGAATGTTACTGTTTTAAACAGAGCTTTGAACCGTTCTCAGCAAATTTTAACCATAAATGTTATATTTTATTAAAGCTAACCATGCCATAGTTTCGGTTCACGCTTCCATTCTTAATTTTGAGAATTTTCTTCAAGTATTTACAAACCTAGACTTTATATACCCTTGCAAAGGGTATTATAATTTTGCCCAAAAGCTGGCAACGCATAGAAATATTCATTTCCGACCCCATAAACTATATATATTCTCGATCAGGGCGACAAGCTGAGTCGATTGAGCTTTGACCGCCCGTCTGTCTGTCTGTTTCTACGCAAACTAGTCTCTCAAATTTTGCACAGAGTCTTATTTTTACTGCACGCTGCTAATATATTGGAACCCACCGGATCGGATGACCATTTCTTATAGCTGCCATAGGAACCATCGGTCGGAAAATGGGTCTTACTGAGAAAAACTTTTTTGTTTTCAATTTTAGCGTCTTCAAACTCGTCCATTATTAATATTATATGCTTTCAAACAGATTTGCAAACTTTGGTCAAAATCGGATGACTATATCTTATAGCTGCCATAGGACCGAAGGGTCGGAAAATGGGTCTTAGTGAGAAAAACTTTTTTGTTTTCAATGTTAGCGTCCTTATACTCAGCTATAATAAATATTATATGCTTTCAAACAGATTTGCAAATTTTGGTCAAAATCGGATGACTATATCTTATAGCTGCCATAGGAACCATCGGTCGGAAAATGGGTCTTACTGAGAAAAACTTTTTTGTTTTCAATGTTAGCCTCCTTAAACTCGTCCATTATTAATATTATATGCTTTCAAACAGATTTGCAAACTTTAGTCAAAATCGGATGACTATATCTTATAGCTGCCATAGGACCGATCGGTCGGAAAATGGGTCTTAGTGAGAAAAACTTTTTTATTTTCAAGTAAATCGTTCTTAAGGTCGGTGATTCTTAATATTAAGCGCTTTTAAACTAATTTGGAAAAGTTGATCGACATCGGGTGACTATATCTTATGGTTGCCATAGAACCAATCGGTCGAAAATGGTTCTTAGTAAGAAATTTTTTTTTGTTTTTAATGTAAGCTTCCTTAAACTCGTTGTTGACTAATTCTATATGTTTTCAAAAAGGTTCTCAAAATTTGGACGAAATCGGATGACTATATTTTAAGGCTGCCATAGGACCGATCGGTCGGAAAATAAGTCTTAGTGAATTTTTTAGTTTTAAATTTTATTTTTCTTAAACTCGACGATTGTTAATTTGATATGTTTTCAAAAAGATTCGCGAAATTTGGTCATAATCAGATGTTTATCTGTCGGAAAATGGGTTTAAGTTACAAAAATTTTTGATTTTTATGTAAGCGTTCTTAAACTCTTAAAACAGCATTTGCAAGGGTATAAAAACTTCGGCACAGACGAAGTTAAGTATGGTCTCGACGAGACGAGCAGCGTAGTCGTATTTGAGAAGATTCATAAAGGGATATGCCTTGGTAGCGAAACCACTTACGGATATTCTGAGAACAGAATTAATTCAAAAGAAAAACGCTAAGATTGAATTGACAGATGAGCAGATTGTTGCTTTTGAGCAGCTAAAACAGATGTTGGCTAAACCACCAATTTTGAAATTATTTAATCCGAATGCAATAACAGAAGTCCATACGGATGCCTCTAAGCACGGCTATGGAAGAGTGTTAACGCAAGAAGATTCAGAACAACAAATGTTTTATCAAAGGGAATACCTCCAGAGAGTATTGAAGAAAAGAAGCTCGAAGAAACATCGAAAGAAAAACGCAAGAGGAAAATCGGAAGTCAGGAAATGAAAGAAGAAAGGTTTTAGCAGATTTAGTAGCTAATAAGAGAATACAATACGGGACAGGCATGAAGCTGAGAGCAAAATATTTTGGTTATAAAATATTTCATTTGCTATTTGTATGTACACTTAAGTAAGAGAGTCGATTGCAGCCAGCCGAAGAAGTCGGACGTACATTCTAAGCTCAACATATGTAATTCACTTTAAGTTTAATATTCGTTAAAATAAACAATCATATTATTATTTGTGAAATCTGGAGAGTGTCTAAATAGATCAACATCCCCCATCGCATTCCCCATCCCACAAATCCCCGTGTCTGATAGTCGAGTGGGCTAAGCTGCCCGTCGTCTGTGTGTGTATCAGTCTTCAAGGTACCGAGAATTACAAGAAAGCAATTATTGGTGTATGTTTTTAGGCAGCTTCAATACAAGTAATATCTTAGATGCCTTGCCTTACACGCGCGCCGTCGGGTTAAATGGTTTAATAGGTTTGTTAAATGATGTTAAGTGTTCTACAAACTGCTTTCGTCCAAAGAAAGAAGCAAATCGTATGCAATTGTGTGGTTTTTGGGTTGAAAGCGATATGTAGAACACATGAGAATATCTATTAATGTATGAACCAAGCTTCTCACCAAAACCTTAGGTTCGATAAGTAAAGGAACCAGTAAGAGAAACAAGCCTTAGGCCTTCTTCAGTATTTCAGAAGTTTCGAGATCATCGAATCGTATCATTGGGTCCATTCAGCATATAATTCCGATTTACGATTTGTGATTTATGATTGCCGATTTTACCGGCTGATTGGAATTGGAAAATTTGACAATCATGTTTGCTGAATAGAAATCAAACAAAACGTATGATTGGTTAACGATTGCTGGGTCAGTCTAACTTTGTGAAATTGAAATATTTAAATGAAATTTTCTATTTAACAAATCCATAAATATTGAAGATTTGGTGTAAGTGTTTTCCATTGGTTAAAAGTACTAAGGCCGCAGAATATCTTGAATTCTCCAATCAATTCCATTCGGCAGAGACTCATCAGCAATCGCCAATCGTAATTCGGTAATCGGTAATGTGTATTTGTACTTGCTAAAGGAACAATCAGGTTTTTTTTTTTTAAATTTTAAGTAAGAAAGCTCTGTTGGCGGTTTATATGAAAAATATATGTATATTCAATACCCCACTCTAGAGTTTAGACTAGAAAACGCGTTCCCTTCCCGAAATCCGATTACGTAAATTCAATCCTGTCCCCTTGTATGACTGTTTTCGAAAAAGTTTTTCTCACTAAGACCCATTTTCCGACCGATGGTTCCTATGACAGCTGTAAGATATGGTCATCCGATCCGGTCGGTTCCGATATATTAGCAGCGTGCAGTAAAAAGAAGACTCTATGCTAAATTTCAGCTCGATAGCCTTAAAACAGAGAGACTAGTTTGCGTAGAAACAGACAGACAGACGGACGGACAAAGCTCAATCGACTCAGCTCGTCGCCCTGATGGAGAATATATATTGTTTATGGAGTCGGAAATGAATATATCTATGCGTTGCAAACTTCTGGGCAAAATTATCATATACCCTTTGCAAGGGTATAAAAATGAACGCAGTTTGTATTTGTACGCATCTGACAACGACAAACTACGCATGCGCTCTCTCTCTCTCTCTCTGTGAGAGCGAGTCTAACGCTATTCTCTCAAAGTTAACATGCCCTCACTCCCCTTGCCTTTAAAAACCAATTGAAAACGAATTAAGCTCGATTTCAAGAGCAAAAATCCTAGAAAGTTCAAAATCTCAAATAGAGGAGGAGGAGAAGAAATATCATATAGAAATCACACGCATATCGTTGCCTATCAATTTGGATATATTGAAATGAATAACTTTGCACAAAAACTTTTTGAAAAACTTCACAGAGTAATAAATTATTATTTAATATTTGAAACTGAACTCTCACGCGTGCTTCACTAACTGAAAATCTGTTGAACTCTTTCTCCCAAAGCCGCTCTGCAGTTCCTTTCTTTCTCTTTCACTCTCCCCAGCTGGAACTCTCTCGCTCTCTCCCTCGCTCTCTCTCTCTCTCTGTTGTTTTTATTACACTTTGTTACATCATCTTTCAATTAAAAAAATGCAGTTTAAGACAAATGCATTTAAGATGTGTTACAACACGAGGGTTGCCTTTTGTATACTCTGTACCAAAGAGTATACAGAGTATATTAAGTTTGTGCAAAAGTATCTAACAGCCAGAAGGAATCATCTCCGACTTTATAAAGTATATATATTCTTGGTCAGCATAAACAGCCGAGTCGATATAGCCGTGTCCGTCTGTCCGTCTGTCTGTCTGTCCGTCCGTCCGTATGAACAAACAGCTCTCAGAAATGGTAAGAGATTGAGGTTTGAGATGTATGGGACATATATTTCTTTTACTTGCAGGCAGATTAAGTTTATTTTCAATTTTTGCCACGCCCCCTCCCGCCCCCGCAATTTGGAAAAAACGTCATATCTCCTACATTTTTGATGATAGATTGTTCGTACCTCCTAGAGATATCTAGTAATCAAAATTATTTATCGATTTGCTGAAGGAATGATAAAGATCGGATGAACGATACACAAGTTTTGAGCAAAAAACGGCCAGTAAACACCCCCCACCCATCACCACAGCATTCTATTGAACGGCAATCTTAGTGAGAGAGAGAGAGTGTGAAACTTAGAGATGAGCGCGTATAACTCGTGAGCAAATGCGAGCTGCGACATTAAGGGTACAGAGTATGTTATAGTCGGGCTTGACCGACTTTCTTTCTTGTTTGGTTTTCTGATTGCGACAACTTTGGATGCTTTCCAAGACCGCTCTACCGAGACTGCTTTATAACTAGTAAGGTAGATACCATCGGGATTTATTTCTAGGATATTTAAACGGTCTACGCAATTTTTATACATCAAACTCAGTATCAGGAAAGCTTAAGTGGTTCGTACTCGAATGATTTCCCAAGAAGGTTTCGGCGAGTGCCTCACATTTTTGTTCAGGAGTCGAGCAGTGTACTGCTCCGACAGTGAGAGTTGGGATGTTTGAAGGTTTTTTCTTAATAATTTTGGCTACTATCCAAAAAGGAGAAGAGCCTTTGTCCAGAGTGGACAGGAAGGAGTTCCATGACTGGTTACAATAAGTTGCTATTTGCTATGCTTATACTGCGGTTCAGCCGTTTAACCGCTTCAAGGTGAGCTATATTCCTGGACCTTTGCCAGTTACCACGGTGGCTATTTCTGCGCGTTCCAGTCGAATCTAAAGGATTCTTCTATTATAGGCTGGTTGAGTAGATGAATCTTGACTGGAAGGTGGTGAAAGGTGAACGAGAAAGCACTTGTGAGCAGTTTGAGAGAAAAATATCCAGAGTGGATCCTTGATACCTAAAGCTGGCTGGGACTAAAGTATGGCTTGCTGGGTAGGACATGTTAATACGGAAAGATATTTATTTATCTTGCAGAATGTTTCCCCAACAATTTGCGCGATTGCAACCCCAATCACGGTGTCTGCTATTAAAGTCACCCCCCCTAAGATGTAATATCCATTTATACTCGTCGTTGTTTGTTGCCTGTATTTTTGAACGTGACTGACATATTCTGCTAGGCTGTTCCAGTTGCTTCCGTTCAACAGGTTGATGCATTTCTCCACATTAAAATACGGCATTCCAAAGCATCCTGCTCTGATCTCTTTGCATTATTCTCTAGAAGCCGATATGTTCCTGTTAATTGTTTGTAAATTTGTCTCCCTGAGCTTTCTCTTGCTTGATCCTCCCACATCCTACTTGTCTTCACGTCTATGTTTAGAATCAATCTATTCTGCTTCAACCTCCACAAGCTTGGGTTTTCCAGTGCAAGGATTTTCTATTAAATGTTGAACAGACAAACCAATCGTGATATGCGGACCATAATTAAAACCAAACGTGTATTTTCTCAAATATTATGCGATTTCCAATCACTAAAATTGGTCCTTTTAGACTTAACTAAGTACAAGTCGTACTTGACAGCTCAGCATCTATCCTCTCCCTACTCTTTGCTTAAATGTCACATACTTAACAATTCCCTCCGCGTCATTTTCACACAAAATGAACTTTTGAAACTTTTGCCAAGGGAATCCCCTTTGACTGATAACACTGCGGCTGATCAGTCTCAAAACATTCCAATTGGTTTTAGTGGAAAATACCCGTGACTTGGTTTAAGGGGATTTCCCGCCCCGCCACGTTTTGTTGCACTGCCATTGCCAGTGGCTGTCGCTGTTGTTGTTTTTGTTTCGTTTGATTTTACCGCAGGACATTCTGTTGTCCCTGTGCTAGAAGTTGAAAAGGCAAAATGCGAAAACCACTTTTTGAGGTTTTTCCTTTTTGGCTTTTGGTTTTGTTTCGTTTCGTTTCGTGCTTTCAAGGGTCGTTTGGCAGCTCTCAATTTATGGGAAATTAAAATTAAAATTGATTAATTAAGCCGTGCACAATTTGCAAATGAACATTACGCCCCATTTTGTGATTTTTTTTTTTTTATTTCAACGTTCAGTCAACGCACAACAATAACACACTCACATAACATAACAACACACACGCGCGCGCAGAGAGCGCAGGGGGGCAGGCGGAGAGCAAGAGTCTTACAGTTGTAAGACCAGTTTTCAGTTCAAAAAACAAAAAAAAAAAAAGAAATAAAAACAAAATCTTTAGAGCAAATTTCCGAAGCGTGAAGCGACAAAACAGAGCGACTGAACGGCTATGCAGAAAACAGCTGTTTCGGCACCAAATGTCATCGATATGATTTAGATTCGCCGTGAGACAAGAATACACTTACCCAAAAAGCAAAAGTTATTGACTTGGGTATAAATTAATCATCACTTTAGTGACGAAAGCTATGCGAAGGGTGTTGAAGGCGTCGAAAAAAACAATACTTAAGAGTTTCTTATCATAAAAGTATAAAGTTTGTAGCCAATCCAGCTTAGAGTTCTTTTCGTCAAATGTGTGCACTTATGTATGCAATTCACTTTTTTTCTACCCTTGCAAAGGGTATTATAATATTGCCCAGAAGTTTGCAACGCATAGAATTATTAATTTTCGACCCCATAAACTATATATATTCTTGATCAGGGCGACGAGCTGAATCGATTGAGCTTTGTCCGTCAGTCTGTCTGTCTGTTTCTACGTAAACTAGTCTCTCAGTTTTAAAGCTATCGAGCTGAAATTTTGCGCAGAGTCTTCTTCTGTCTTCTTCCGGATCGGATGACTATATCTTGTAGCTGCCTTAGGAACCATCGGTCGAAAAATAGGTCTTAGTGAGAAAAACTTTTTTGTTTTCAATGTTAGCGTCCTCAAAGTCGTCCATTATTAATATTAAATGCTTTGAAACAGATTTGTAAAATTTCCTCAAAACGGATAACTATATCTTATGGCTGTCATAGGAACCATCGGTCGGAAAATGGGTCTTAGTGGGAAAAACTTTTTTGTTTTCAATGTTAGCGTCCTCAAACTCGTCCATTATTAATGTTAAATGCTTTCAAACAGATTTGCAAACTTTGGTCAAAATAGGATGACTATATCTTATAGCTGTCATAGGACCGATCGTTCGGAAAATGGGTCTTAGTGGGAAAAACTTTTTATACCCTTGTAGAGGGTATATTCAAAGTGTCCAGATGTTTGTAACGCATAGAAGGAAGCATCTCCGACCACACAAAGTATATAAATTCTTGATCATCATGACGAGCTGAGTTGATATAGCCATGTCCGTCTGTCCGTCCGTCCGTCTGTTTCTATGCTATCTTCTCCTATCTCTAACCAAACTTTGAACCAAGTCTTTAGGTACAAATACGCTGCACATTTGTCGGAACCGGCCAGTTTGGATGACTATAGCATATACACACCTGATCATATTAATAGGTACACACATCAACTCTGACTTTAAGGTAACAGAAAACAGTTTTATTCATTGTTTCAAACTTAAAATATGTTCTCATTGGCTCTTAAACTATTTGTTTTTAATAAAATAAACTTAATTGTAAAATAGAATAATAATAATATAACATAAAAGAGATAATTTTGTGTTTCAGATACGTTTTCAGTGTGATCATAATAATAGGTACACTTCATGTGTTGGTAAAAAAAAACAAATTTTAATTTTCATTTTGTGTTCTTTTTTTTAGGTAAATTAGTATTTCCTAACTTAGTATCCAGTGTATCCACCTCTATTTTTGACCACTACTGCTATTCTTTTTGGCATACTTTTAATAAGAGCCTGGCAGGTCTCTACTGGTGTCTTATGAGACACAGTTTTTGGACACCTTCCCATAATTTTTGTTTATTTCAAAATGAATGCCTTGCCAATTTCTTGTTTAAGTCTCCCCACAAGTTTTCAATGGGGTTAAGGTCGGGGGATTGGCTTGGCCACTTCAGAACGTCAACTTTTTGGTCCTCGAAAAATTTAGATAACAGCCTTGATGTGTGTTTAGGATCATTATCTTGCTGAAATACCCAACGTAATGGCATATTTTCCTCAGCATACGGTACCATAACTGTTTCCAATATGGATTTGTACTCTTCAGCATTCATTTTGTTCGTAGTCTGATAAATTGGACCTACGCCGTACCAAGAGAAGCAACCCCATACCATTATATTGCCACCTCCATGTTTGACTGGTTTTTTTTTGTAAACCGTGGATGGAATTCCTTTCCATTAGGGCGTCGAACATTCCTTTCACAGTCATTCCCAAACAAATTAATCTTGGTTTCATCGCTCCATAATATGTTTCTTCATTTTTTCTCCCCGGGGCATCCTACCCAGTCTTTGTGGTCCCTTGCAAAAGTTTGCCTCATAAGTGGGACTTTTCTGGCAATTCTTCCTGGTAGGTTGGCATCTTGTAGTCGTCTTCGGATAGTTGGAGCACTAACTGAATTCCCAATTTCGGCTGCAATAGCCTTCGATGACTTAAATGGGTCCTTTTTGCTCAAAGTTACTATGTAGCGGTCAAGGGTTTCTGTTGTTTTTTGTGGCCTTCCACGGGTTTCCTGTCTTGGTTTTCTTTCTAATGCATTTTTAACAAAATTATGAGACCTGTTCATTAATTTGGCGATGGCTCGTAAAGATTTGCCTTCTTTTCTTAGACTAAGAACCAATCGAGCTTCTTCTTTAGTACAATGAGAATTTCGACCCATTTTTTCTAAAAAAAATAATTATTTAATTTTCTGTATTGTCAGGAGCTATACTTAATTTACCTTTAGATATCAAAAGATCACTGATTACAAAATTATTCACTTGATACTTGTGAGAAACGGAGACTGTACCTATTATTATGATCAGGCGAAATGTGTGATGGACTCGCAATTTATAGAAAAGCTTTGATATACGGGGCAGCCCCGCTTTCAACTCTTTGTCACAGTGTGGCCAGACATTGACAACAACAAAAAACCAAAAATTAAAAAGTTGTCAACACTAAAAGTACGAAAAAACCAGCTATAATTAAAAAATTCCGGTGTGTACCTATTAATATGATCAGGTGTGTAGCTGCCATAGGAACTATGGGTCGAAAAAGTAGTTTTAGTAAGAAAAGTTTTTTTGTTTTCAATGCAAACGCCCCCCAACCTCGTATTTCGAAGTTTTTTATGCTTTTTTATAATTCCTCCAAGTTTTATAAAAGTCGGCCAATTATATAGTATAGCTGCCATACAAAAGATATGTCTGAAAAAAGTCTTAGTTGGGAAAACTTTTTTGTTTTCAATGCTATCGCTACCAAACTTGTTACTGATCAATATTATATGCTACCACACAATTCTGCCAAGTTTGATTCAAATCGGATGACTATAGCATATAGCTGCCATAGGAACTATCGGTCGAAAAGTAGATCTAGTGAGAAAAACTTTTTTGTTTTTAAAAGTAGCGTCTTTATACCTTCCCGTTGTGAATATTATCAGTTTCCACATAATTTTAGGGAGTTCGGTATTGCTGCCATATATCAAACTGGCAAGCAAATGCTCAAAGTAGAGGTGCCAGCAAGCTACGAGGGTATATAAACTTCGGTCGAGCCGAAGTTAGCTTTCCTCTATTTTTTTGTGGGTAATATCAGGTTTCGTAATATGCTCAAAAGATATTTCCCTGCCTTGATAATAGACATTAATGATAAAAGTTTGTGTTTTCACGCGTGTTACCGCAGAAAGGCCGCCGGAGTACCAAGTGCCATATCTTGGTGTCTCCTGAATACCGATTTCATGTATTGTAATCGGGATCAAATGCAAGCGGCGGCCTGAACTGCTACAGAGTATATTATAGTCGGGCTTGACCGAATCACTCACTTGTTGAATAAACGCTTGGGTATATTTCAGTGTAGCGCAACAACTTTTTTGAATTCATGTTATGATTTGGTGTTCTTGGCTTCATCAAGAGATGGTCTAAAGAATTTGATGACAGTTGTTTGTCTCCCTAGCTAGACCGATTCGTGTCTGGTCTCTACATTACCAAACATATTACGAGCAACTCGACTTAGTTTGCTCTTCGAGGCTCAAGCTAGAAACCAAACATCGATTAATCATAGAGAGAGAATCATAAGCTACTGTGTGGTGAAATTAAGTCAAGTGCTTGGTCAAGCCAAATAAATTTTACTGTTCCAGTTCGTTTTACTAGAAATTTAACTTCGTCCGCAGTCTCTGGCTTGGCTTCCACGCGGATGGTGAACGTATGGCAGACGTACTATATAGACTCGGGTGTTGATGCTGATCAAGAATATATATATACTTTATAGGGTCGGAAAGGATTCCTTCTTCCTGTTAGCTTCCTTTTGCACAAACTTAATAATCTCTGCAAACCCTTAAGTACAGAGTAAAACAATTAAATACAAAAAGAAAAAGGTCCTTTTAGTATCATTGCCTAGCGAGCCTAGGTTCCGACTCCGTGAACTAGTTGTCTGGAACCGCAGTTGATACATAAAGCTCAATGTCTCGTATCGAGTCATTGATACATCGATTGCGGTGGATGAATACTTGTGTGTAATGTTAAGGCCTCTCTATTTTTTTCTTTTGACATGAAGACACGTGTCGAATGAACAGAGCTCTGGAACTCCACTAACTAATTGGCCGATTACCTTCTGGGGGATGAATAAATTAGTTCCGCTCGGCTAACCTACCAAGGCGTACTCAACTGACTTGACCAAAATTCCCCACAATATGTTAAAACTATCTAAACCGATATTTTTCAATATTCGTTGTTTGTTGGTGTCGGGTTTTGCTGTAAAGCAGCCTTTGGAATTCCCAAGCGGTTATGCTTGCATAAGATGGCCTCTGCCAAGAAAGGCAAACACTGCTGATGATAGCACGGGGAGGTACTTGAAACAGCTGTACAGTCTACCAGCCTTCTTTGTGTTGTGTGTCTGTGTAAACAAACATAACTGATTGACCTGGAGCCTGCTAAAATAGTTAAAATAGAATTTCAATAAGTTTAACCCAAGTCACATTCTTTTTAGCTGCTTCAGTCTGGGCGATTTATCAATTTTAAGCCTTTCCGTTGTTTTTTTTTTTTTTCTTAGAATCTTGAAGATGCTTCTTGAGAGAATGTGAAATCCAAGAAGTTTAGTTTAAAATCAGTTCCCCCCTCCTCTCTCTCTCTCGCTGACGTATGTTGCAATTGCATCATTCTCTGTCAGTTCCGCTTGTCTGGATAACTTTTGACGCCCTTTCCTCCACATCTCTCACCCTCCTCCTCCTATTGCTTACCACATTGTACTCCATAGTACTACCTACTACCGCCCCCTTTTCCTGTCAAACGTCAAGCATTTTGTTTGGTATTGAAATTCTAGACAAAATTGTGCTTAACTGCATTCACACTTTAGCAGAACGACTAGTATATTTGTGTATATAGAAACTTGCACAGATATTCACCCCATCCCCCCCCCCCATCACCTTCACCAAGCTTCTTGTAAAGCTTGTAAGCCGGAAAATGCAATTCTTATGCAGGGCCAGCAATTTGGCTCACCATTTGGGGAAAAGAAGGAGAATGGTTGAGAGACAGAAAGCACTTTAACTTAAAGCCACAAATAAACGAAGAAGGTTTTTAGCCATTAACCCACTGAAAGCCAAAAGCATCTGGGCAGATACAATTTCGATATCGTGGAAGAGAAAAGAAAAGAAAGAACAACAAGCGGCTAGTTTATGATGTTTTCAGCAACCATCCCCCCCCCTGCCACGAATATCAAGTGGTGCTTTGGTGCCGGCAAAATGGATAAACGAAAATTACAATAATTATAATAAGATTTTATAGACAAATCTGTTTAATAATTCTATTCAAATTAGTTTTTCTTGGCACTAAAATGCGCACCAGTTTGAACAACGTTGTTTCCTGCGCAAAAGCCAGATTGAAGAACACACAAATTTGAAGAATTTCACTCCCAATTTGTGTGGTTTGTGTGGTTAATTTTGTCGAACAAAGATCTTCATCTTTGTTGCACACATTTTGTTCATCCACACATAAGCGTTGCACTATCCTAATTTCATTTTTGTTAAGTTAAACTATTTTTAGATAAATTGACAGTTTAGATATTGCTTTGATATGTTTACGAATAAAAATGTTGAAGTCGCCTAAACTTAGTAAATTTTCCGCAATCCAAAAAATTCATAAATTTTGGTTTGACTTATCATATCTTCGGCTATAGTGAACATTTTAAAGCTGTTAATAATTTTGTTGCATAGCTGTACTATTTCTCTTTTTATACATTTATAACATTTACTTGGGGGTTATTTGCTGGCTCGAGGTCAATGTTTTTAACGTGCTTCATTATACAATAATAAAACACGATTTTTGGTTTTCCAATATATTTCGAACCCCCTTCAGGAATCGTCTTCAGGGAAAAAGTACAGGGTCCGCTTTGTCAGCTGTGGAGTTGAGAACTGACGTTAAAAACATTGACCTCGAGCCAGCAATAACTCCCAGTATACAAAACATAGGTCACTAACCACAACAATATATAACATTTCAAAATCGAAGTTGTACTTTATGAACAATTGCTTTTGCCGCAGGTACCTATTTTACACATATTTTTCAACTTTCCGAGACTGACAAAAGTTGTCTTCAAAAGTCTTCAAAAAAATGATTGGCTTATTTTATATTCAAATATGTCCCCTTTCAAAACAATATCATTAGCCGACACCGATCGAGACCCAACTCGAGAAAAAGTGATTTATGTGAAAACAGTCAAGATTTATTTATGTACGCCTTAGGCCGTTCACACAAGGCTCGTATCGTCGCCTGGAGCATAAGGCTTTGCTCCAGAAGAATGAATCTGATACCTCTTGAGTTTACTTTGTTGTTGCAAATGCACTTCATTCTACGACCAAAAAAAACTAAACATTGTTACCATTTTAAAAGTATTTTTCGTAGAAGGTATTGGAAAATTACGATGAAACTAAAGTTTTTGAGTAAAGTAAACGCTTCCAAGGACTCTGGAGGTAATGAAAGACTTTTTGAGTTAGCCTCGTTTGCGACTTAGATGTTGTTCTTGTCATGGTCCAACGCTGAAGTTGAGCGTGTCTTAAGTCAGGTTAATATAGTAAAATCAAAACTCAGAAATCTAATGGAGGTGAGCACGCTCAACTCAATATAATGTATAAGATATTGGATATTAGTGAAACTGAAATTAAGAAATTAAATTATGATTATAGTCAAGC
>JBAMBO010000879.1:0-69107 GCA_037044535.1 Lordiphosa magnipectinata | reverse complement strand
GTATGGACTTATACACTTTTATTGAGCACGCTTGTAGCAGGTTTCAATCGTACTAACCTGCTCAGTCTGACCAAGGTACCTTTTATTCATAAATTCTCATCCCTTATTTCTAATCTTATCTTAAGGATGTGAGTGTAGTCACATCCGTGTATGTAAATATAGAAATGCATTCGTGGAAGGACTACACATTGCCTTCCACGATGCATGTTAAGTGCATGCCCTTTCAAGTGGTTTGTCTTATCCTTGAAAGCAACCGTAATTAAATCTAATGACATATTTATGATGCTGAGTTATGATCGGTCTCGTCTCATGTTCATGTATGAACATTTGTTCATGTTAAAAAAAAAAAAAAGGGCCTAAAATGCGACAGCCACTCATCCAGTTTGTGTCTTACTTTTCCGTAATAACCATAGACTCTAATTAAATGTCTAAATAGGCGCTCCAGTTCCTTTGTCTTGTCCAAAGCGGACCCAGTTGGTGTTGGTTTAAGTGATCTGACTTCGTCTGCCTCTTTGCTCGTGCGGATAGAGTTCCTTGCCTGCAAAATAGGAAAGAAGTTTGGGAAATAAACTGGCCCCAAATGCCCCACTGGGCTTGACACGCTCATTTTGCATCTTCTTCTCATTGAGTTGCTCGATGCTCGAGCTTGTAGTCCAGGCGATCTGTCGTGTACCCTCCAGCATGCTAGTAGGCAGTTCCTTTTTGTCGTCAGCCAGGAGTATGCCTTGATAGGATATTGTCGGGAGTCCAATTGTGAATCTCCCGCCTTACCACTCGACTCCATATTAGCAAGCAAATCCAGTTTAAGAGGACTGCTTGCTTGCTTCGCATGTGTCTTCTTGGGTTTGGATGGGTATGGGTTTCTTTGTAGTCGCTTTGGGTATTATTTTCATTTTTACCATGTTGAGCTCCCACTTCTCTTTGGCTGCTTTCTTCGTCCTTGTCGGCGCGCTCCACTTGTAGCCCATACTCGACCGCCGAGCTCTTCACGGGCCTGTAAACTCGACCTTGTCGACGTCGTCCACCTGATGGCCACGATTACTGCTCAGCCTGCATGGGGCCTGACAAGACTTGCCCTTCTTCTCCATTGTGGGTCCAGCTTTCCTGCATGAGTGTGACCCACCTCCATTGCTTGCCTCCTCGATGCAGCTCACCATGTCCTTCTCCATGGAGTTGCTGATCCAGGCAATGGAATTCGGTTGCTGGCCGCGCGCATTCATCGGCAGCCTCAGATTCAGTCAGATTTGCTGAAGGTGCCTCCAGTGCGGTACTAGCCGTATCTGCCGCTCGCTGATCGTTGTTTATTCACCAGCCTCGGGGTGCCTTTGAATAACAGGAAAGTCGGCTTCTTGGGAGTTGCAGGTGTCTCTCTAACTGAAGTACATGCTGATTCCAGATGTGGCTTACTGACTTTCAGCTGCTCTGGAAATCTGTTCCAGCCTTCTTCATTTCTCTTACATATACGATCCCATGCTGTTGTATAGTAGAGAAGGTTCTTGCATAAGGGAGGAAGTAAGTGAATTTCTTGCTTCCCCTTTAAGGCACGCGTTCAGGTAATACATCTTGACGCCATCCCCAAAGTCTGCTCTCTCGTGGACTGCCTTCTTAAACCATTCATAGAATGTTGGCCAATCTTTGGGGTTTCCATTAAATGTAGGCATTTGTATTGCCGGTGCAGCTGGTAGAGGCGACATGGCTGCCACGTTGAAGCGGCTTCACATCCTGATTCTAAGTAATGGCCTTCGAATTGAGTGACAAAGGTAAGTTCGTCAAAACCAGAGTTGATGACATTGCCAAAAAGCTGCCAGAAGTAATTTGGAAATTTGTAAGGTCGGACGAAAATTCCGCTGACGTAGCTTCAAGAGAAATTTCACCCAAAAAGTTGGAAGAACAGACCATAAGGTGGCAAGGACCACAGTGGTTATCAAAGCCTGCTTATCAATGGCCAGAAAATAAAGATGCCGAGACAATTGTAGTGTCAACAGTACTGCAAGATGACAACCCTCTGACTCCGCTGCTGTGAAAGTTTTCTAGCATCAAGAAGCTGGAGAACGTGATCGTTTTAGTTCTGCACTTCATTAGAAAGCAACGATCGAGAGTTACGCAGAATACTGATTCCCATGAAAACGAATAAGAGCAGAATTCTGGAAAAAATGGAAGGAGGACTACTAGTATCTTTGCAAAAAAAGGTTCCAGTGGAAAAGTGAGATAGCAGCGTCTAAAAGAATCAAACGTTTTGAAGACATTATTACCTCCACCAGCTTCACCAGAAATACCAATGTCTACATTTAATGGAAACCCCAAAGATTGGCCAACATTCTATGGATGGTTTAAGCAGGCAATCCACGAGAGAGCATTACCTGAACAAGTGTCTTAAAGGGGAAGCAAGAAATTCACTTACTTCCTCCCTTATGGAAGAACCTGCTTACTATACAACAGCGTGAGATATGCGTATATGGAAGATAAATGAAGAAAGTTGGAACAGATTTCCAGAACAGCTGAAAGTCAGTAAGCCACATCTGGAGCTTCAGTTAGAGAGACAAAGGCACCCCGAGGCGGGTGAATAAAAAAGATCAGCGAGCGGCCGACAAGGCTAGTACCGCACAGGCACCTTCAGAAAATTTGACTAAATCTGAGGCTGCCGATGAATGCGCGCGGTTAGCAACCGAATTCCATTGCCTGGATCAACAACTCCAAGGAGAAGAACATGCCGAGCAGCTCAAAGGGCTTGTCTTTCAGGCCCTTGAAGAGCTGGCGGTAAATTATGGGCTAGAGGTGGAGCACGCCGAAAAGGACGAAGAACGCAGACAAAGAGAAGTGGGTGCTCAACATGGTAAAAGTGAAGAAATACCACTATCGACCAGAAGGATGGACATACCGTCCAAGCCCAAGAAGAAGAAAAAGAAGCATCTCAAGCAGCAGGAGACAAATGTTGGATATATTCCCAATTGTAAGATGTGCGAACAAAAAATTTATCTGGAGGATGTCAAGCACACAAAGGCGATGCAAGCTGGCAGTCCTTTTAAAATGGAGTCGCTCAATTGGACTCGCAATTAGAAATTCATATCTACAACAATATCCTGGCTGACGACAAAAAGGAACTGCCTACTAACATGCTGGAGAGTACACGACAGATCGCCTGGACTACGAGCTCGAGCATCGAGCAACTCAACAATAAGAAGATGCAAAATGAACGTGTCAAGCCCATTGGGGCCATTAGGGCCATATATTTCCGAAACTTCTTTCCTATTTTGCAGGCAAGGAACTCTATCCACACGAGCAAAGAGGCAGATGAAGTCATATCACTTAAACCAACACCAAATGGGTCTGCTTTGGACAAGACAAAGAAACTGCAGCGCCTATTTAGACATTTAATTAGAGTCTATGGTTCTTACGGAAAAGTAAGACACAAACTGGATGAGTGGCTGTCGCATTTTAGGCCTCCCGAGAATGTTCGAACTTGAACATGATATTCAACTCGGCCCACACGTAGTGTTAATCTCATATTTAAATATTTAGCCTATGTCGCCATGTGTGTCATAAACATGTCACCTTATGTAATAGTATTAAATATTAATAGCCGCAGTGACGAGGATCAGCCCAACCCAGCAGACACAGCACTTGAAAAGGATGAACCATGGGAACCACCTGAAAAGGTCATCCGGTCCACACCACTTAATATGCAATGTGTATTCCTCACACGAATGCATTTTTATATTTATATACACGCAGCTATCTTACAAATACTGCCTTAGTTAAGAATAGATATTAAGGGATGATAAATTCTAAATAAAAGGTAGCTTGCTCGCACTGAGTAAAGCAGTACAATGGAAATCATACAAGCGTGCTCATCGAAAGTGTATAAGTCTATACAATAGCCTTCCTGTGTGCCTGAGGTGGGACAGCCGAAACATATGCAACATTTTTTTAACTCGTTTATTTATTATCCGATCTTGATCAAAATTCAGGGAATATATATATTGCGAATATAAATGTAAGTTTTAAATTTAAGATCGATATCTTAAAAACTGTGGGAGTTATTCAACATTTTCAGCGGGGGTGGGCGTGGCAAAAATTTGAAATAAATTTGATCTGCGGGCAGACAATAGGAGTGTACATTTCAAATTTGGTTGCTCTAGCTCTTCCAGTCTCTGAGATCTAGGTGTTCATACAGACAGACGGACGGACGGACAGACGGACATGGCTTTATCGACTCAGCTGTTGATGCTGATCAAGAATATATATACTTTATATGGTCGGAAATGATTCCTTCTGCCTGTTACATACATTTGCACGACTTTACTCCACGAGTGACGGGTATAAAAGCTAATAAGACATTAACAAAAAAAAATTTACAACCACAAAAAAAAACGAGAGCGTAAGTTAAAGTCGGCTCGAACCGACTTCGATATACCCGTTACTCATGGAAACAAATGTTTAATAGCTTTTCTGCATGCCTGAGGTAGGGCAGCCGAAAAGAATGCAACATTTTTTTAACTCGGCTGTTTATCATCCGAGATTGATGAAAATTTCAGGGCTTATAGATGTTGCGAATATAAATCAAAGTTTTAAATTTGAGATCGATATTTAAAAAGTTGTGGGAGTTATTCAACATTTTTTAGTGTGGGGGCGTGGCAAAAATTTGAAATGAACTTGATCTGCGTGCAGACAATAGGAGTCTACGTTTCAAAATTGGTAGCTCTAGCTCTTCTAGTCTCTGAGATCTAGGTGTTCATACAGACAGACGGACGGACGGGCAGACGGACGGACGGACAGACGGACATGGCTTTATCGACTCAGCTGTTGATGCTGATCAAGAATGTATATACTTTATATGGTCGGAAACGATTCCTTCTGCCTGTTACATAAATTTGCACGACTTTAGTATACCCTTTTACTCTACGAGTAACGGGTATAAAAATTCATAAGACCACACATATGTATGTCTGTGTGAAAAGAGTTAAATTTAAAGTTGTGAACCGACAAATAATTCAGTTAATTCCAAACTTAACGTGAATGATGCTGGCCATAGAGTTTGCATGGATAGCAGACTAATTTAAATTCTAATTTTTCTTTGTTTAGCGTGGTCGAAGCGCTGGATCGGATCGGCCACGGCATTAATTCGATTTATGCCCTGGAACTTATTTTGAAGCGGGATTTGGCTCGTCGAAGAGTGTCCAGTTCGCCCAGGAGGGATTTTGTTTCATTGCAGTGGACACCCACAAGTCGCTGGTAGCGCGCTGTCCACAATCCTGGATGCCGGTCCACCAAAATTTCAACCTCCCTTGGCGTCACTCTAAGGAGACGGGAATGGTCCGTTGGAGCAGAAAGTCTGCAAAATAAATGTGAGTCCGTTCCAACCACACACCACTGTACGAATTGATTGAATGGGCCAACATACATAAAGAAGAGAGCAACAGTCCTTGTTTTTTGAAGCCTTCCAGGGGAGGCATATTTGTTTACAATACTAAATTGCAAAAAAAAAAAAAAAAAACTACCTTTTAAATATGTAATTATGCATGTACACGTGCTAGTATAAATTCATTGGTTCAATTTCTATTATATGTGTAACGTCACTATACGTCCTTTGTGAGCATACCATATCGGTTGGCAGACCATTCTCATATGTAAGCGCAGGAAAAGGGGAAGAATAAAACAAAAAAAGGAGCGTGTAAAAAAAGGGGAAAGCAAAAACATAATTTTAGATATTACCAAAATTGTGATCGCCCCTGTTCCCTGCATAAAGAGCTCTTTAGGTAGGTAGGGTAATTTAAGAGACTTTTGCCACACATATTTCTTGCCAAAACTCCCACACTGGGGGGTTTTCTTTTGTTGTTTTGAGTATCAGAGTAGTTTTGCTAGTTTTATTGTCGATTGAACGCCCATATGCACAACGAGCGGCGATTGTGTTTTGTCGTTGTAACAAATCTGTATGAAGAAAAAATGTTAGATTAAGTAAATAATGTCATATCATAAATGTGTTAAATTTGTTAATAATTACCGTATGAATTGAATCCCGATGGAGTGCTAGAGATTAATGGGCGGGGAAGGAAGGATCACGGCTGCCGCCGTGGGCTGAAGTAGGCCATCTAGGAGAAGCCAGCGATCATGGGCAGCTGGAGGATAGGACCGCTGCAGGTAGGGTGGGAACGCCAGGGCTCCGATAAGGAGACCTATTCTGGAAGAGAAGGACTAGTTGTTTACCTTTTGTAGTATCTGTTAGTGATGTGGAAAATATTGGATAGTGATGTCAAATGTAGGAATCGGTTGGATAGAGGTATTGTTCGGGCTGAAGGGCATAGGGATGGGACCACCCCTGGGAACCATTGAGACAGCCGGCTTAGCCTTCGGGAAAAAAGCAGTTCCGTAACTGTATGGAGCCCAATCGGAAGATCTTGGTGGCTACTAAGTCATCGCCTGTCTTCCTCACAAACAAATTTAAAAACTTCGGTCGAAAAGACTCCTACAAGCCACCTCCTGGCCAAGAAATCATAGTCCTGATATCTTATGTGTCAGATAATTGTGGCCCATAATCGCGCAGGGTATGGAACTGGTCTTAAGGCCACAAGGGAAGAAGTAGAGTAGAGTCAGGTAGGAGGTTGTATTGGGGAGGCGTTCGCAGTCTCTTAACGGCTGACGGTATGACACCACCTTTTGAGAAAGGATTGGCTCGCGACCTGTAGTCATTGCCTGGTGGCATTGGGGAGGACGAACGAATCTTCAATACACAAATAAAAATAAAGTTAGGGTATTCACCAGCTCTCGTAAAAGCGTAAATCAAAAAGCGTAAACTCCAAAAGTTTACGACAGAACAACAAAACACATAAGAAAACCATTACGAACTTCTTGTTGCCCTGGGGTATGTTTATAAAATCGCTCGTAAAAGTGGAAAAACTTGAAGTGTTGGCTAAAAATACTTAGTATCGTACTACTTATCTGATATAGAAATTAAGATACATGTTTTTCTGTGTAGCTGTCGGCTGAGTGAATATGATTGACGACTTGTATTTTTTGATATTCCGGCTCGAGTCCCGGTAAAGGAAGGTTGATCTATAATCTTTTTTTTTTTTATTAATAAAAACTATGGCCGAGGTCAGAAAAGATGTCACAAACGATAATAAGAGGAAATAAAAAAATAAAAAGTCAGCTCCATGGTTCGAACACACGTCTTACCGTCTATGAGTCAAACATGAAGTGCTCTACGCCACTGAGGCGTGTAAGGAAGCTTCTAGGCCGGGGTATAAATCTCAGTCGCGCCTAGGGTCTTTTACAAGTAAATTTGTAAGAAAGTCTGGGACACCTGAGGGTTGGGGGGATCTCGGAACGTACACGTCCGAGTGATGTTGGCAACACAAAGGGTAAAGGGTCTCACCGGTTTATTCCTGGTTCTGCCGCGTCCGCTCCTGGCCGGGGGCGATCTTCGGACCAGCTTTATAAGCTATGGGGAACGGCGCGGAAAGGAATCTTTGACTCTGTCAGACTAGTTACGGGCAAAAGAGCGGGAAGAAATCCACGTATCTGTTTATCTAACTACGGGCGAAAGAGCGGGAAGGAAACCACGTCTCTGTCTATCTAACTACGGACGGGAGAGCGGGAAGGAATCCACGTCTCTGTTGATCTAACTACGGGCGAAAGAGCGGGAAGGAATCCACGTCTCTGTCTATCTAACTACGGACGGGAGAGCGGGAAGGAATCCACGTCTCTGCTTATCTAACTACGGACGTGAGAGCGGGAAAGAGTCCACGTCTCTGCTTGTTTAACTACGGGCGTTAGAGCGGGAAGGGATCCACGTCTCTGTTTAACTAACTAGATTCAAAAGAGCGGGAAGGGATCCACGTCTCTGTTTAACTAACTAGATTCAAAAGAGCGGGAAGGGATCCACGACTCTGTTTAACTAACTACGAGCAAAAGAACGGGAAGGGATCCACGACTCTATTTGCTTTACTACGGGTTAGTAGAGCGGGAAGCAATCCACGACTCTGGTAAATTAATTGTTAATATGGGAGCGGGAAGGGATCCACGCCTCCGTCTGAATAGCTACGTGTTAGTGGAGCGGGAAGGGATCCGCGGCTCCAGGGGGAATCAAGGGGACTAAAGGGACAGAAAATTGAACACAAACGACGCCGAATTTTATTTAATCCAATTTATTTTGTTTCTCTGTTCCTTTCGTTCACTTTGCTTATAGGCCTCGCTGCACCGCTGTTCTCCCTTCGTCTTATCTTCTTTCCCTTTACTTACTTCGCCGATTCTTCTTATTTGATCTCTCTACTTGATTCTCCCTTCGTTTACTGTCTCCACGTGTTTTCTATTTCTTGTGCATTTTCTCTAGGTTCATCCGCGCACGTCCGACCTTCTTCGCTGCTCTCAACTGAATTCCTCATTTTTGGCGGTGACGCCCGCTGCCTCGAATTTCCCTGTGGGATTTCTTAGCCCCTCTCTCGCTCGCTACGCGTTATGGCAAAAAGATCGCTCTCCCTTAGGGATGGGTTGTTTGCCGCAACAAATGGCCGTTGGGTTTGAATTTAAATTGTTTATTGGCGTTCCTCGCCTGTTTAGTATTGATATCGTGACTATTCAAATGTGACGTAGGGGGACTACTTCACAGGCGTCTGAAATTGGTTGTAAATAGTACGTATTGAATCTCAATTAACAGCAAAATTCACAGCCTGACAAAAACAGCTGATTTACGCCAAAAATTACGAGGGTAAACAGAAGGGGCGCTCAATAGCGCTTTTACGCGGGCTGGTGAATACCCTAAGTTATTGTCTAGTAGTTTCTGTACCTATTTTATGTTGTACTTACTATTTGTCCTGTTTGCGTCTCGTGGTCGAGCGGTGCTGAGGTGACCTTTGTTTTCAAGGGGTTGCAAGCTGGTGACCCAGATGATACGGAATCATTCTGCTTTGCATCGGCAGCACATCACAGCCATAAGAAGACGATATGGCAGGCAGGGTTCAAGTATGTCCAAAAGAGGTCCCTTGGATGCCGTCCATCAATCAGGTTGACGGATCGAGCATCTGATGGGCACTCAAAATTCAATAAGTAGTAATTAAAATTTCAGAAGAGTGCGTTGAAAAGAATGCTGGCGATTTAGTCCATAGCAGGATATTTGGTCTTCCTTCCGCATATATGTATATGAACAAAAGCTAGAAGAGAACGATTAATAGAAACAGTTGTTAGTCGTAGTGTGTATTGGTATTAAAAGGAATTGTCGAAGTTCTGTTTAGGTATTTAGGTTGTCGTATTTAATTAGAAAAGCATATCGTATATAGTATATATCAGTAGTTAGGGAAGAATGTCTGGAGACGAGAGACGAGACGAGCCATCGGCGCAAAGCCACCAGCTTAGATCAAAAGGGCCGCCGAGAGATTTATGTTTTTGGGAGACGGATGGTGAAACGGATGCAGCATTGCCACAGTCAATGATGGCTGGAGGATTGGTTAGGATTACAATGAACTACAGGAAAGTCCAACAGCAGCAACAACGTTTAGATGAAACAAAACAACGTCTAGACGAATCGCCGATAAAGGAGCCGAAAAATCGGCGATCAAAGCGTTTATTGTCCAAGCGCATCAAACTCATAGGGAAGCAATGGATGCAAACATCAGTGAATCGTTACGCGAAGAGTTCCGGCAAGGATTTAAGGACCTGATGAAAATGGTCAATGATGTCGTAAGACCTATGGGACTACAACTTCCTCCACCAGCGAATGGTAGAGAGTAAGGGGTTCAGCACAAACGGGCGTCGAACGTGGCAAACTGGAATGCGATGAGCCAACAAGGGGCAATTCCAAAGATGAACAGGCAGATTGAGAAATCTCACCATAGGAAAACAAAACCCCCAAAACTCCCACCCAAACCAGAAAGGGTGTATGATGACACCCTCTCGAGCAGTTCAGAGTGGCCCAGAACCGAGGCAGCGGCGAAATCCCGAAACGCGTAGGCGGTGAGTGGAGGACCGCAAGTCAGGACCCGTTGAGTATGAAAACGCGGACGCGTACAGAAACACCTCAGTCACATCAGGACTTCGAATTGAGCACTGGAATGTGTCATTCTACGGAGATGAGGCAAAAACGTCCATTGAAGAATTTGTCTTCCGTTTGGAGTTTCTGCAGCGGCAATTCCAATGTCCGTGGGAGGAGATTATACGCAACTTTCACGTGTTGCTGACAGGACGAGCGCGTGAATGGTATTGGGTCCACGTCAGAACATCCAGAATCCACAAATGGTCGCAGCTGCGACGGGCATTACGGGAGCGATTCCGAGGACACCAGACGGAACATGACAAGATGCATGAGTTACTGCAACGAGAACAGCATACGGGAGATGCCGTGGACGACAACATACATCAAATACGCCTGCTTGCTTCCCGTTTGAAGGAGCTTATGGGAGAACGTTCGCTGGTACGAGTGATCATAAAGGAATTGAAAGAAAGTATTGCCCTATACGTTTACGCCTTAGACGTGTACACGGTGGACGAGTGCAAACAGGTCGAGAGGACATTCGGTCGGCGTCAGTCAAGATATCATCCAGGAGGAAATCCAATGCTGAGCGAGGTCGCTATTCCACAGCGTTGAGAATAATCCATCTCGAAGGATGTGGAGAAATTCCGAGTGGCCAGATCCCAGTCGAAATTGGTATGTTGGAATTGTGGGCAGCCAGAACACGTATTTAGAGATTGCCTATCAAAGGATCGAAAGGTCTTTTGCTACAGGTGTGGCAAGCCCGATACGTTCAGTCCTCAATGAGCGAATTGTCCGGGAAATGCTCGAGCGAGCGCGTGGAGAGCGGCAGAAACGCGCTCGGAGGCGAAAGCCACGACAAAATAGATGCACGAAAGGAGAACATGTTTGTAGAAAATAAGAATAATAAAATTATGTATAAGAATGAAACTAAAATAAAAAGATTATCTTATGAAGAACGCCTGCGTGCATAAATGGAGGCCAGAAACAGAATTTTTTTAGAACGTCAGCTGGAGGGGATGCGAATGGTTACTCGTCCCGTGAAAAAAGCTCGAGAACGTTTCCGGAGGCGAAAAATAACAGTGAGTAGTTGTGCCTGTCAAATATGAAAATGTGGAAAAAAACAGTCACATTGTATATGTGGCCATACTTGCAGCAGGATTTGTATCTGAGCATCGACCTCCAAAGGTCGTTTGAACTCGCTCTACAGGTGCTTGGGTCAGCAGTGACTTCAGACGATGATCCTAGCGTGTCCAAGCTAGTAGTTCCAACCAAAGATGTAGAATATTACCGCGAAGAGGATACAGATACGGAGAGGAATTCTGATCCAGAGATGTGGGACCTGCGGGAAGAGCAAAAGATAAAATTAGATGAAGTTAAGAAGGAATTTCTGACATTTGAACACTCTTGCTTGGGACAGACGCAGTTGCTAAAACATAACATGCAGCTGGTTGAAGGAACCGAACCAATAAAGGACAGGCACTATCCCCTATCTCCAGCCAAGCAAGAAGTCGTTTGGAAAGAGGTTGATAAGATGCTGGGAATAATTAAAAAGAGCGACAGTCCGTGGAGCAACCGAACGACTGTGGTGATGAAGCCGGGAAAAAACAGATTCTGCCTTGACGCGCGGAAGCTGATTAAAGTCAAGTCAAGTTCGCTTTTTGGCAGGTAGAGCTGGAGGAGAAAAGTAAGGCGTATACTGCGTTTACTGTTCCGGGTCGTCCGCTATATCAGTTCCGATACATGCTGTTCGGACTATGTAACGCTGCTCAGCAATTGTGTCGATTAATGGACAAGGTTATTCCGTCCACGTTGTGGTCAAACGTGTTTGTGTATTTGGATGACCTCCTGATCATTTCGGAAGATTTCCAAACGGATCTGAAATGCTTAAAGTTAGTGGCCGAATGCTTAAGGAAAGCGAACCTTACCATAGGCCTGAGCAAATCCAAATTGTGTTTTAAAAGTCTGAAGTATCTAGGATTTATAGTCGGTGGTGGTCTGATCCGGACAGAGTGTTGGCCATACGGAATATGCCGAACCCAAAGTCGGTTAAAGAGGTTCGAAGCTTTTTGGAAACCGCCGGTTGGTATCGCCGATTCATCGAGAACTTTGCCGAGATTTCCGTTCCGTTGACTGGCGCCTTAAAAAATCGAACCGGAAAATTTATTCTCAGTGACGAAGCCATTAAAGCTGTGCAGAAACTGAAACATGCACTTACCGCTGCGCCGGTGCTCGTTCACGCGGATTTTAAGAAGAGGTTTTACGTCCAATGCGATGCTTTTCAGTATGAAGTTAAGGCAGTTCTTTTCCAAATGGAAGATGAGCAACAGGAAAGGTCCACAGCTTTCTTCTCTGCAAAATTAATTAAACATCAAATGAACTATACAGTAACAGAGAAAGAGTGTTTAGCTGCGATTCTCGCCATTCAAAAATTCAGGCCTTACATTGAGATGATGCCTTTCACCATAGTGACGGATCATGCCAGTCTGCAGTGGCCAATGACGCTTAAGGATCTTAGCGGAGGATTAGCCAGGTGGTCGTTACAACTCCAGACCTATGACTTTGAAATAAAGTACAAGAAAGGAGCTGAAAATGTCGTCGCAGACACCCTGTCAAGGATCGTGGAAGAGCTGCAGGTATCACCCGAGTCGCTGCTGGGATGCCAAACCCTAGAGTTTGAGTCCGAGGAGTACCAAGACTTAATAGATGAAGTACGAAGTGAGGAGCAGAAACTGCCCGACTTAAAAGTACACAATGGCTTAATTTTGAAGCGCATGAATTGTGACGACCTAGTTTATGAAGTGGAGGGCACAACCTGGAAGCTTTGGGTGCCTGAGCAACTGACTGCCGGAATGATCCACAAGACCCATGTGGATGAGACGTCAGCGCACGGAGCCGAATCCAAAACACTGCACCGCCTGCGCAGACAGTTTTATTGGCCGGGCATGGTAATTCAAGTCAGGAATTTCATCAGAATGGGCGAAGCTTGTAAAGAGACAAAGGCACAAGACTACAGAATGCAAGTGGGAGTCGGAGAGGAGGGTCATACTGGTCGTCCTTTCCAAAAATTATACGTGGACTTCTTGGGAATGTATCCTTGCTGTAAAAGTGGACACGCATGGATTTTTTTCGTGGTTGATCACTCCTCAAAGTTCGCATTTTTAAAAGCAATGCAGGACGCCACCGCCAGTAATGTTTCAAGTTTGGCGTGCCCGAAGTTTGTCTCAAATGGATTCCAATCGATGCTGAAATCGTTTGAGATCGCCCATTTACGCACATCCGTGTACTCCCCTCAAAGCAACGCCGCTGAGCGTGTTAATCGTACGGTTCTGGCTGCAATAAGAACGTATTTAGAACAAGATCACTGGGAGTGGGATGCATATTTACCTGAAATCGAGGTGGCCATCAGGAACGCCGTTCACGCCGCCACTGGGATGACTCCTTTTTAGCGGTCTTTGGACAGCACATGATGCTCAACGGCGCTAGCTACAAATTGGCAAAAAAACTGAAGTCGCTGTCGGACCACGATAGATCCGATCTGGAGGCGATAGACAAGCTGGCGCTCATTCGTGAAAAGGTGAAGGAGAATTTGCATGCAGCGTGAACGGAGCCAACGACGCTACGACCAGCGTGCTCGAATGTTACGGTTGGAGCCGGGACAAGAGGTGTGGAGGCGCAACCTCACTTTGGCAAGTCTTATAACGCGAAGTTTTCTAGGAAGTTCCTGAAAAGTAGAGTTGTTCGACCTGTGGGTAACAACGCATACGATCTGGAGGACCTGCAAGGACGGGCGTTGGGCGTATTCCACGCGAAAGATATCCGTGCTTGAAGCGAGCAACCACACTGTCCAGGCAGCATACTTCGATGGTACATGCTGCAGTCATCTCATCCAAGCGGGTCTGTCAGAATGGGGTGTGGCCTTCGTTGGGCGCGGGATGTAAAAATAGCCGGCTGGGGATCTGAAAGGACATAGATGGGAGAAATAAAGTCAGATTAGTTTAGTAAAATGGTCGCGTAAATTTTTCTGGCTTTGTCCCATCTCCGCGGGGGTGTTACATTTTTTGTTTGCTCGATAAATAAACAAGGAAGATGATGGTTATCGATAGCGAATATGCGATATGATGTGGTCAAATTTCCTTGGGGTGGCAACGCTGTTACTAGACTGTGGAAAAGTGGCGCCCTCTAGAGGAGTCCTGTGGAAGCTTGGAACCGTTTCGCTCATTCTTCCCACCCACTTCGTATTATAACATTCAAAAAAGGCCATTGACCCGAACGCGACGACTTTGATGTACGTCAGGTGCAGGGACTATTTGAAATTTAGAACAAGCCTTTAAAGGGGGCCGCTGGCCAGTAGCACGTGAGAAGCGAAAGTAAAGTCGGTGAAGTGGGCAGTGCCTCAGAAAGAAAAAATTCATAAGACCACACATATGTCTGTGTGAAAAGAGTTAAATTTAAAGTTGTGAACCGACAAATAATTTAGTTAATTCCTAACTAAACGTGAGTGATGCTGGCCATATAGTTTGCGTGGATAGCAAACTAATTTAAGGTCTAATTTTTCTTTGTGTAGCGTGGTCGAAGCGCTGGATCGGATCGGCCATGGCATTAATTCGATTTATGCCCTGGAACTTATTTTGAAGCGGGACTTGACTCGTCGAAGAGTGCCCAGTTCGCCCAGGAGGGATTTTGTTTCATTGCAGTGGACACCCACAGCTCGCTGATAGCGCGCTGTCCCCAATCCTGAATTCAACCTCCCTGTGGCGTCACTCTAAGGAGACGGGAATGGTCCGTTGGAGCAGAAAGTCTGCAAAATAAATGTGAGTCCGTTCCAACCACACACCACTGTACAAATTGATTTAAATATTGGCCGAATGGGCCAACATACATAAAGAAGAGAGCAACAGTTCTTGTTTTTTGAAGCCTTCCAGGGGAGGCATATTTATTTACGATACTAAATTGCAAAAAAAAACAAAAAAAACTACCTTATATATATATATTTATCCATGTACACGTGCTAGTATAAATTCTTTGGTTCAATTTCTATTGTATGTGTAACGTCACTATACGTCCTTTGTGAGCATACCATATCGGTTGGCAGACCATTCTCATATGTAAGCGCAGGAAAAGGGGAAGAATAAAACAAAAAAAGGAGCGTGTAAAAAAAGGGGAAAGCAAAAACGTAATTTTAGATATTACCAAAATTGTGATCGCCCCTGTTCCCTGCATAAAGAGCTCTTTAGGTAGGTAGGGTAATTTAAGAGACTTTTGCCACACATATTTCTTGCCAAAACTCCCACACTGGGGGGTTTTCTTTTGTTGTTTTGAGTATCAGAGTAGTTTTGCTAGTTTTATTGTCGATTGAAGGCCCATATGCACAACGAGCGGCGATTGTGTTTTGTCGTTGCAACAAATCTGTATGAAGAAAAAATGTTAGATTAAGTAAATAATGTCATATCATAAATGTGTTAAATTTGTTAATAATTACCGTATGAATTGAATCCCGATGGAGTGCTAGAGATTAATGGGCGGGGAAGGAAGGATCACGGCTGCCGCCGTGGGCTGAAGTAGGCCATCTAGGAGAAGCCAGCGATCATGGGCAGCTGGAGGATAGGACCGCTGCAGGTAGGGTGGGAACGCCAGGGCTCCGATAAGGAGACCTATTTTGGAAGAGAAGTACTAGTTGTTTATGTAGTAATGTTGTTTACCTTTTGTAGTTTTTGTTAGTGATGTGAAAAATATTGGATAGTGATGTCAAATGTAGGAATCGGTTGGATGGAGGTATTGTTCGGGCTTAAGGGCATAGGGATGGGACCACCCCTGGGAACCATTGAGCCAGCCGGCTTAGCCCTTCGGAAATAAAGCAGTTCCTTAACAAAAGGATGGATGTAAATCACAATTGATTTTTTTTATAGGAGAACATCGCAACGCGTCTCAGGCTTTGTTAAAGGACAGCTTTCGCTGCCGGCTTGCTAAGCACGCCAAGAGTGGAAGCGATGAGGGCGTACCCATCGCAACTGAAAAACTCAGCGATGTGGAGTGGGGGTCAGCTCCACATCTGTCTTTCTTGCCAGACTTGTCGGCGTTAATTCTCTTTTACAGAACCTATAGCTCCTTGTACGAGATGGCTGATGATGAGGAACTTTGGCCCAATTATAAGTGGATCATTTGTGGACGACGGCGATTCTGAATGTTGAACGGATGAGCTGCTAATCTTTGCAATTGTCGGACTTGTGACTTCTTTGTCGCCGTAAGTCCTAGACGACATCTCCCAATCTATGCCGTTACATTATAAGTTCATGATAAGGAGATGCCATGGTCCAAACATATTAAAAATAAAGGTCACGATGGACCTAAAAACCATTTTATTAATTGCAAAAAAGGATTAACCAAACTCTGTCGAACCCTAGGTGCCTTCACTACCGCTTCTTACAAATCATACTTTCGCTCGAATTTCACTTCGCCCTTCCACAGAGCCTGTTTCCGAGTGATTTGAAAATCGCGCCATTGAGTGGGCAATTTTGCTTAAACTCGCCCCTAAAATATATTTTAGTAAAAACGAGAAGGCCAAGCTAACTTCGGCACTGATCCTTAGAAATCACTTCCGATCAAAATTCGCGCGCCTGTTTTCGAGTGATTTGAAAATCGCGCACCCTTGAGCCGGCGATTTGCTTAAATAAGCCCCCAAAATGCATTTTGATTAAAATAATCCTTATTGATTCATAAAGGGTGTTTAATTTGAGAAAGGAAAGCTAAATGTTCGTCTGTGCCGAAGTTTTAATACACTTGAAAAAGCTCGCTCCAAAGGTTAGCGATTTCGACCAAACTTCGCAGATCAGTTTGAAAACATTCAATTTTAATAATGTCAGAGTTTAAGAACACAAACATTAAAAACAAACAAGTTTTTCTCACAAAAACCCATTTTTCGAACGATGGTCTCTATGGCAGCTACAAGAAATAGTCATCCGCAGCGTGCAGCCAAAAGAAGACTCTGTTTAAAATGTCAGCTCGATAGCTTAAAAACTGAGGGACTAGTTTGCGTAGAAACAGACAGACGGACAGACGGACGGACGGAAAGACAGACGGACAAACAAAGCTCAATCGACTCAGCTCGTTATGCTGATCAAGAATATATGGTCGGCGATGATTTCTTCTATGCGTTGCAAACTCCTGGGCAAAATTATAATACACTTTTCAAGTGTATAAAAATTAAATATTTAGCATTTTAAGTTTATTAAATTAGCATTTTTATAAATCGCTTGTAAAGTCGCTGTTAAATCGCCAGGGAAATTTGTCATTCTCTGAAACTCACCAAATCGCTGGTATTTCAGTGGCTCCACCTTTTAACATTTGAATTTCGAAATTAGTCGAATTAAGTTTAAAGGTGTATAAAATAGCGATTTCTGTGATAAAATAAAAATTAAAAAATTAGATTGACGAGCAATAACTTTTGCCGTGATCTTTTGCTTATCTATTTTGCAATTTGTAAATCGATTTCTGCCAGTTTGAGTTCAAAAAAGTGGCAACGCTAAATGTTCGAGCACTGCCAATGCAGCGCTATAATTAATAAAACTTGGCGCAGCGCTGCCAGTCCTTACAGCGCTTTAAATAAATAAACTTGTTGCGGCTCCTTTAATAATACAACTTTACATGTTGAGTCGATACATTTTGTATATTTGTTGCTTAACGATTTGTTTATTAATGTTCATGCTGTACAGATTATTGTTTTACAGATGTTCAGTTTTTGTTATGTTGGATGGATGTTGTTTATTCATTAATTTTTGGCTCACGACCATTTGCCCTCGTCTATCTTACAGGCGGCGTCAATGTGACCTAACCACACTCTATCAATCGTTTATCGATAACTAACTTCGGGCTTGCGAGCTGATCTTGGTTCAGGGCTGCTAACTAGCGCATTCAAAAGTGGGACGGTTTTATTTTCAAAAATTACTATGTACAACATTCCACCCACCGTAAAACGACTAAGACGTTTTACCCAATACATCGTTTTAAAGATGCCTGATGAAGTTTGGATTTCCGCACTTTGAATTTGTCCATCTTTGGCTGTTACTGGACGAATGACAACACCTTCTTTCCAATTTCCTCTCGGTTGGTTCTCATAGCAATTCAAAACTACGTGTCCGGTTTAGATGGGTTTCACATGAGCACACCACTTTGTTCTCTTCGTCAATGTAGACAGGTACTCTCTAATCCAACGTCTCCAAAAGTGATCCTTCATTTGTTGCGCTTTGCGGTATTGTTTTCGGTGACAGATATTACCACATTCTGCTGGTGCTTGTGTTGAATTCATGGTACCCTGTAAAAAGTGATTCGGTGTTAAAGGTTCGGGTTCATCAATGCTAACCGGAATGTGGGTTAACGGTCTAGTATATATTATATTATATTTTCAGCTTCTATAAGTAGACTTCTCAGGGTTTCCATTCTTGGGGCCTGCTCCTTCAGTGTGACTGCCAGTACGCGTTTCACGGATTGTACTAATCGCTCCCAACATCCTCCTGAGCTTGGATTCGCCGGACAGTTTAATTTTCATTGAATGTCCTTATTGGTTAGATTCGCCTTTATATATTCCCAGTCGAATAAATCCTTTACTTTCCGTAGTTCACTGTCAGCGCCGACAAAGTTGGTGCCCATGTCAGATCGTATTACAGACGGGATTTCTCTTCTGTTAACGAAATTTCTGGTAACTAAAATGGTTGCATCTGAGGATAGGTCTCCTGCAAGTTCCAAATGAACAGCCCTGATTGTTAAACAAGTAAATAGAACTACCCAACGTTTTTCGTGTCGCCTTCCAACAGTAACAATAACTGGTCCGAAATAGTCAAGGCCTGTGAATGTGAAGGGACGATTGTAAGGCGTAACCCGATTTATTGGCAGCTGTCCCATAATAGTGGGAATTGGTTTCGCATATCGGTTTTTACAATATTGGCATGACTTTTAAACACTTTTAACGGCGATTCGCAAATCTATTATCCAATATTTTCGCCGAATCTCGTTCACAATCAACTCATTGTTTTGGTGATGATATATGTTATGATAATGTTGGACTATAAGATTGGTCAGCATGTGTTTCTTTGGCAATATTATAGGCCGGCGAGCTCTTTGCGGTAATATAGAGGCATAATCAAGTCTGCCATGAACAACCAATACTCCATCCTCGTTGAGCTCAGGTGACAGTGAATATATTGCGCTGCTCTTAGGAACTATTTTTCGTTTTTGCAATATATTAATCTCCTCGTTAAATACTTGAGACTGTATTAATCGACACAATGTCAACTCGGCCACTACCTACCTTTGAACTGCGTGAGTTTTGTATAAATCTAAGCATCCAGACTACAGTTCGCTTCAATCGGTAATAGCTCGAAAATCGTTCAATTTTTATCAGCGGCTCTGCTTTTATTATTATGCAGGTTTTCCGTTTTTCAGTAGAATCTTCTTGTGGAGGCCCCAATTCTCCTGAGTTGGCCATGAATATTATTCTTGCCTTAAAAAGGACGGTCCAACTGTCCAGACAGTTTGCGGTTCATAGTTAATATTTTTGTACGTTTTTGTAGCTTTATCTAGCGCCAATCATCTTCTTTTGTCGTTTCAAGAATCTCACTTATCCGATGAGCTACGAACTGTTTATATTGTCGCTGGTCCGAACGTGACATGAAAGTATTGTTCGTGAATCTGTCCACAATATTGTTCTGTCTACTATGACTTCGTGGTTTTCTAATATCAAGTTCTTCAAACGCGTTCCCAAAACAACAGCTTCTAGTTCAAGTCTGGGCACTGATAACAATTTGAGTGGTGCACATCTAGTCTTTCCTGCAACAAAGGCTACTTCAATGATACCTTCGAAGCTAAATCGCCAATATGCCACTGCTGCAGAGGCTTGCTCGCTAGCATCAACAAAACATGGAGCTGTATGTTAGTGTTTTGACGAAAAATTGTCAATGAATAACAGCGATCTATTTGAAACTTCACTTTGTTAAGTTGTTGTATCCATTGCTTTAATTACTTGAACATCGATTCTGGGATCAAATCATTCCAGTGTTTACCAGTACGCCATAACTCCTGTATAAAAATTTTACCATATATCAGAAAATCCGCCAGCATCCCCAATGGGTCATAGACTGACATGACTAGGCTTAACAATTGCCTTTATGTTGGGCACTTAGATCCATTGACTATCTCTGGATCTACTCTGTTCATTTACAAGTCGAAGACAAATACATCTTGGTGATTTTCCCAATACATTCCTAAAATTTTCTCAACTGCTTCACCGTCAATCTGAGCAGGAGCACTTGCTTGTGCACTTTCGTTGCTTCCATTTTTGTTCAGAATGTCTTGAACTTGTTCTGAGTTAGATATGAAACCTCTCAATTCAAAATTTGCTTTCTTGTGCATATTTCTGACTTCATCGCTCACTGCGAATTCTTCCTTTTCTGTTGAAAAACTTGCCACATAATCATCTACGTAATGATTTGATAATATTGCCTTCCTTACTTCTTTTTTGTTTTCAGTGGCATTTAGAGCATTTAGATTTTTCACGTATTGAGCACAACAATGGGAGCATGTTGCTTCGAATATCATTACCTGCATTCGATATATTTCAACCTCTTCACTTGAATTGTTCTTCTTCCATAGAAATCGTAAAGAATCTTGATCTGATTTTCTGACTCTGACTTGCAAAAACATCTCCTTAATGTCTGCACATACGGCAATTATTCCTTGTCGAAACTGAAACATGATCTGAATCAGTGACGGATTTTTATCTGGTCCCTTAAGTAACTTTGTGTTCAATGAGATACCATCTACCATTGCAGCCTTGCAAGTCTAATTTTCTTGGGCTTATTTATGTTGTGTACACCAAAATGTGGTAGATACCAAGTACGTGTGCTTCTTCATTTGGCAATTTCACAGCGTATCCTTTTTGTACAAAGCTCATTAAATCTTTTTCGTATTCTTCTTTCTGATCAGTTTCATTGATCTTTTCGATGATTGTCTGTAGTCGTTTCAGTGCCATTTGATAGCTATCGGGTAAGCGTACATCATCTTCTGACCATAACAGAGCTGTTTCTTATTCACTATCAAGTATTTTCGTCGATTCGTTAAGTATTTTTTGGAATCTAACTAGATTCTTTTTCCTGATCAGTTACATTGATCTTTTTGATGATTGTCTGTAGTCGTTTCAGTGCCATTTGATAACTATCGGGTAAGCGTACATCATCTTCTGACCATAACAGAGCTGTTTCATATTCACCATCAAGTAGTTTCGTCGATTCGTTAAGTATTTTTCGGAATCTAGCTATTTTCTTTATCTCTATCCAGACCCCAAAATGTCTTATATCAGGATATGGGTATATATTTACCGCATACGCTGACCACTCCATACGATTCCTCATCGGAAGCTTGCTGACGAGATCGCTCAATAAAACAGGATTCTGTAAATGCTGCGTCGCATTTGCCGACTTAAGAAATATTACCAAACTAGAAACCTTTGTCGAGAATGGAACAATTTTGTCCAAATTAATTTCTGTTATTCTTAATATTTCTGCAATTTTATCCAGCTGGCTCTTTATTATCAATCCCGATTGCCCATATCTAAACTGTAAGCGATTCATAATGTGTCCGACATTTACAGGGTTGATTAACATTCCTGACACCTCTTTCTTTGCTGCACCCTTCAAGCCTTTTTGGAGCCTTAATAAATTTTCCAAGTTAGAGTACCCAAACGAAGAAGTTGTTTCCCAATAGATACTACTAAATAAAGGCCAGTCTCTGGCTTGCCTTCAAATATAGGTAAATCAATCAATTTTTCTCCTCTAAATTGGAGTTCCATACCACCTATTTCGAATGCGCTACAACCCTGCAGTCCTGTTGTACCAATATAAGACTCACCTTGTACTATATGTATATTATTACGGACTTGAGCGTCTCCAGCAGCTGATGCGCCGCCAGTCCATGCTTCGAGCAGCACCAGAATTCAAAGCGCCGCCAGTCCGTGCACCGCCATATCTGTTCGCACCAACCAGTGTGGTCCAGAAGTCATGATTGCCGCCTTGAGCAACACCAGAAGTCGGAGCGCCGCCAATCCGTGCAGCGCCATATCTATTCGCTCCAACCAGTGAGGTGCTGATGCAATCGGTGCCGCCTATAGCGGCTCCAGCGATGCACCGCCAGTCCATGCAATGTCAGGTCCGCTCTCACCACCCATTGTTGTAGAGAACGTACTTTCACCTAGATCGGACGTGTGTAAAATCAGCTCAGTGAAAAGTGTTAGAATTCCCGGGAGAACCCTCATAGACAAATCCACAAATTGGTACAAACGTGTATGAGCCATATGCCAAACATATATATTATATATATATTGTTCAGACGTCACAGAGAAGCCTGTTTTTGTGTTTAATACTCCCCATACAGCATAGGGTTGAGTAGTAGGCTCCCTAGAGCCACAAGACCCGGGAGCCTTCTTGCGGCGCTCAGCGTTGCCGAGATCCCCGCCGCTGCAATGGGTCACCCCAAAACGAGCAGGGCCAACACGACGAGCAGAGTCTGGTCGTTGGGACCTTAAAAGATAGTATTGATGGTATCGAAACCACTCTGGATGGACTTAGTACCCTACCATTACCTCCAGGCAATAATAAGATCATACTTTAGTGGCAGAGTTCTTACGTATTCCACGGCAGAAGGAAATAAAACCCATGAGGTGTCTGCAGTTGTTCCACAAGGCTCCGTTCTGGGACCTGTTCTATGGAACGCCATGTACCACAGGGTCCTACGCCTTTCTCCACCGCCAGTGCTCTAGTGGGCTTTGTGGACGATGTGGCACTTGTTGCTGTAGGCAAAGTGCTTCGACGGACCGAAGAGGCGTGCAATGCTGGCATTGAGCGTATCCACCAATGGCTTAGCGTGGCGGGTCTCGAGCTAGCTGCGCAAAAGACAGAGGCGGTGCTAATAAACAGCCGTAAGAAGGTGGAATCAGCTTGGGTCAGAATTAATGGCACAGCAATCAAATCCAAAAGAGCCATTAAATATCTTGGAGTAATGCTGGACACAAGGCTATGTTTCCGAAAACATCTGGCTTACGTCGGAGAGAAGGCAGCGAAATCAAGCAGCGCCTTAGCTAGAATCATGCTGAACACACGCGGACCAAAACAGGGGCGAAGACGACTTTTGGCGAGTGTCTCTAAGGCCACTTTTTTATATGCGGCGCCAATCTGGCATCGTTCCATGGTGTTCTCTAGCAACATTGAGGGCGTAAGTGGGGAGTGCCGTCTGAGTGCGCTCAGGATCTCTTCTGCGTACCGTACGGTGTCAGAAGATAATTGGTCATTGCCGGGATGATTCCACTTTGCGAGTTGGCCACAGAAGCAAATAAGAGGTACAGGCCTTCACGGTTGAGTGGCGCAATTCAACCTAACAGGGTTATACCCAACGAAGTCAATCTTCCTGCTTTCGTAATGTAAATTTTACATCCCTGAACGATGCACTGTCAACGTGCGATTGGTCCTTCCTTGATACATGTCGACATATTGAGGAAGCCACCAAGTCATTCTATGAGGCTATTTCTAATGTATTCAAAATTCATGTACCAGTTCGTTCACTACCTCTCGCACGCGCTCTTCCCCATGGTTTACGAAAAGCTTGTCTAATTTGAAAAATATAAAATCTCGCTTGTATAAAAAATTTAAGAAATCCGGTTCTCAGTTAGATTTCTCTAGATATTCAGTGGCCCGTTCAAAGTTTTTGCTGCATAATTCAGAATGCTACAATAATTATCTGCTTAGCTGCAAGATAAGCTTTCAGCAAAACCCCAAAAAGTTCTATAACTTCGTTAGCTCCAAACGCAAATCTTCTCAGTTTCCTCCATCGCTTTCGCGCGATAACGTGACTGCTAGTAATGATGCTGACATCGCCAATTTATTCGCAGCATTTTTTCAGCGTTGCTATTCCGCTTCATCGACTAGTTTTGGTACCATTAATCCGTATCCCTATCCTATTACCCACTCTAACAGCATCCATCCACCTGTTTTGGATTTAGAGAGTCTGCTTTCGGGTATTCGTTCGATTAAAACATCATATTCTCCTGGACCTGACAATGTACCAAGCTGTGTACTTAAAAATTGTGCAAATTCTTTATGCTTCCCGCTTTTAAGGTTGCTTAACTTATCTCTTGAGCTAGGTGAGTTTCCCAACGATTGGAAGGAATCTTTTGTCATTCCTATTCATAAAAAAGGATCTAAATCGTCAGTAACAAATTACAGGTGTATCTCAAAACTATCTGACATTCCTAAACTTTTTGAAATCTTGTCGCTCAATTATTTCGCAATCTCAGCACGGCTTTATGAAAAAGCGTTCTGTATCTACAAACCTGCTTGAGTTTACTTCTATAGTGAATAGGGGTTTTATTAATAAACTGCAGACTGATGTAATTTATACTGATTTTAGCAAGGCTTTTGACTCTGTCAATCATGATCTCCTCCTTCACAAACTGTATCTGCTTGATTTTCCTCTAAACCTTCTTAACTGGATAAAGGCTTATTTGACACATCGTTCCCAGCGTGTCTGTTTTAATTCGTCGCTTTCTGAATCCATCAGCGTACTCTCTGGGGTACCTCAGGGTAGTCATCTTGGACCTCTACTTTTTAATTTGTTCATTGACGACATCCCTCACGTCCTGCTTCATTCGCATGCTTTGATGTACGCCGATGACCTAAAACTCTGCTTGTCCTATAAGGACCCGTTGTCCCCTCTCTTTTTTCAATTGGACTTAAACTCTCTGCATACATGGTGTTCGGTTAATTCCCTCCCACTTAACGCTGAAAAGTGTAAATGTATGACTTTCCATCGAACACAGCCGTATTTATACGGCTTTTCGATTGATGACAATCCTCTTGAACGCATTTACGAGGTTGATGATTTAGGCGTCCGCTTTGTCCCCAAGTTAAGCTTTAATAGACATGTCTCTATCATCTCTAATAAAGCTATGGGTGTTCTTGGGTTTTTCAAAAGATGGTCCAAGGAATTTAACGATCCGTATCCCACTAAACATTTATACGTCTCTCTAGTTCGACCAATACTTGAATATGGGTCGTGTGTTTGGTCACCGCATTACCAAAAATATCAGGACCAACTTGAATCGGTTCAAAAACAGTTTATAATTTTTGCCCTCCGTGGCCTCAACTGGGATCCCACCATCCATCTTCCATCTTACGAGCATCGACTACTCTTAATCGATCTTTCATCTCTTAAGAACCGCCGTACGTGCCATTGTGTGCTTTTCATTCACAAACTCTTATCAGGTGATATTGACTCTTGCGCTCTGTTAAGCCAAATAAATCTTGCTGTTCCTTTGCGTCTTACCAGAAATTTCTCTCCGATCTATCTACAGCCTTGCCTAACAAATTATGCTAACTATGAAAATTTCCGAAATTTGTGTCTTAACTATAATATGTATTACCATCTTTTCTCTGCTCACTCTTCTGTGTTAGATGTAAGAAATAATTTACTGTCATTTTTTAAGCGACCCCTGCAATGTTGACAGAACTTTGTCAAACTTAAATAAATAAATAAACATCCGCAGGAAGCGAGGCAGCAGAGCATTGAGAAGTGGCAACACCGTTGGGACCTATCCACTTAGGGTCGCTGAACCCATAGCTTAATCCCGAAGTTCTTGCCATGGCTGTCTAGAAAACACGGTGAGGTGAACTTTCACCTAACTCAGCTTCTTAGTGGGCACGGATGTTTTAGAAGCTACCTGAAAAGAGTCCACCACGAAGAAGGCCCTGTGGAGGACGCCAGGCACGTCTTGTTCGTGTGTAAAAGGTTTCAGGCTGAAAGGGCGGAACTATCCAGGGTGATGGGCGGTGATATAGCCGAAGATAATTTAGTCCCATACATGTTGATGTCGAAGGAAAACTGGGAGGCAACGTGCGAGTTCGCAGCTACCATTATGGCTAGTCTTCGGAGACTGGATGTGCAACGTAGAACCAGGGAGTAGTCGGTGCATCAAATCTGCGAAGCAATGCCTTGCGGCCGTCCCGCAGGCTTGAGTTGTTTCTGTCTAACTATTTTTATTATGTTGTATCAAAGTGCTTGTATGTATATATATGGTAGTTCTTTAATGTAACAATAAAGGAATTAAAACAAAAAAAACGAGAAGGCCAAGCTAACTTCGTCTGTGCCGAAGTTTTTATACCCTTGCAAATGCTGTTTTTGAAATGTCAGAGTCGCATTTGCTCAGGAGTCAAACGGCCAGTTAACACCCCACACACAACGCGGTGCGCTCTCTAAGTTTCTCTCTCTCTTTCTCTCTCGCACTTAGATTGCCTGTGTTGAACGGTTAGGGTATGTTGCTGTGGTTGTTGGTGGGGGGTGGGAGGTATTAACTGGCCGTTGCCCATAACTTGAGTATCGTTCATCCGATCTTTATCATTCCTTCAGCAATCGATAAATAATTTTGTTTACAAGGTATCTCTAGAAGGAACGAACGATCTATCTCCAAAACTGTAGGAGATATGAAGTTTTTTCCAAATTGCGGGGGCGGGAGGGGGTGTGGCAAAAATTGAAAATAAACTTGATCTGCCTGCAAGTATAAGAAATATATGTCCCATACATGTCAAACCTCTATCTCTTACCATCTCTGAGATCTCTTCGTTCATACGGACAGACAGACGGACAGACGGACATGGCTATATCGACTCGGCTGTTGATGCTGATCAAGAATATATATACTTTATAGGGTCGGAAACGATTCCTTCTCCCTGTTGCATACTTTTGCACAAACTTAATATATGTACTCTATGTACCTTCGGTACAGAGTATAAAAAGTAATCAGCTAGTTTAAGGAAACTAACATTAAAACAAAAAAATTTTCTTACTAAGACCCATTTTCGACCGATCAGTTCTATGGCAACCATAAGATATAGTCACCCGATGTTGATCAACTTTTTCAAATTAGTTTGAAAGCGTTAATTATTAAAAATTACCGACCTTAAGAACGATTTACTTAAAAACAAAAAAGTTTTTTTTTCACTAAGACCCATTTTCCTACCGATCGGTCCTATGGGAGCTATATGATATAGTCATCCGATTTTGACCAAAATTTGCAAGTCTGTTTGAAAGCAGAATTTAAGGATGACAACATTGAAAACAAAAAAGTTTTTCTCACTAAGACCCATTTTTCGACCGATAGTATGGCAGCTATAATATATAGTCATCCGATCCGGTCGGTTCCGACATATTAGCAGCGTGCAGTAAAAAGAAGACTCTGTGCAAAATTTCAGCTCGATAGCTTTAAAACTGAGAGACTAGTTTGCGTAGAAACAGACAGACAGACGGACAGAGGAGCGTCATGCTCATTTGCATCATATCTCCAATGTACCAAAGCATCCACTTTTTGCTTATACTCAGACATTTCTCCCGTAATATTTGTGAATGATTGCGTCATCTTTTCCATAAGGATGCGCAGAGTAGTCAAACTGTCGTTGTTTGGCTCAATTATGGTTGTATAGCCATTGTTGCTTACCAAATCCATATCCTTAGATTCGTTGTCGCTATTGTATCCTGATCTTGGCGTCGAAGACTCATCTCTTTGCCTTTTTTCCCGCAATTTTTTCTGTGCTCGCTTCAGCATTGTCAGTTCCGTATAAGTGCGAGTGAGACAACCAATGTATTTCACAATATAACTCTATGTTTGTAGAGCTTCGTCTGTGAGCCTTTTTTGTAATTAATAAAACATGTTCGTGCACTGCAGCGCTATAATTAATAAAACTTGTCGCAGCGCTGCCAATCCTTACAGCGCTTTAAATAAATAAACTTGTTGCGGCTCTTTTAATAATACAACTTTACATGTTGAGTGGATACATTTTGTTTATTTGTTGCTTAAAGATTTGTTTATTAATGTTCATGCTGTACAGATTATTGTTTTACAGATGTTCAGTTTTTGTTTTGTTGGATGGATGTTGTTTATTCATTAATTTTTGGCTCACGACAATTTGCCCTCGTCTATCTTACAGGCGGCGTCAATGTGACTTAACCACACTCTATCAATCGTTTATCGATAACTAACTTATGGCTGGCCAGCTGATCTTGGTTCAGCGCTGCTAGCTAGCGCATTCAAAAGTGGGACTCTATTATTTTCAAAAATTACTATCTACTACACTAAAACCAAAATAATGACGAGAAGCCGCTCATATTTTAGATAATTTTATTATTCTTTCGAATTGATTATAATTTCAATAAATTATAATAGGGAAAGCATCGACCAGATGTCCAGAGCGAAATTTTCTCGGCTCTAATGCTTCAGTTGGCTGCAGCCTGGAACAAACTGACCATGAATTTGGCCAACCTTTCCTCCGATTGCTTCAATTAAATAAATTGATTGATTAGATTCGCCTTTATATATTCCCAGTCGAATAAATCCTTTACTTTCCGCAGTTCACTGTCAGCGCCGACAATGTTGGTGCCCATTTCAGATCGTTTTACAGTCGGGATTTCTCTTCTGTTAACGAAATTTCTGGTAGCTAAAATGGTTGCATCAGAGGATAGGTCTTCTGCAAGTTCCAAATGAACAGCCCTGATTGTTAAGCAAGTAAATAGAGCTACCCAACGTTTTTCGTGTCGCTTTCCAACAGTAACAATAACTGGTCCGAAATAGTCAAGGCCTGTGAATGTGCAAGGACGATTGTAAGGCGTAACCCGATTTATTGGCAGCTGTCTCATAATAGTGGGAATTGGTTTCGCATATCGGTTTTTACAATATTGGCATGACTTTTTAACACTTTTAACGGCGATTCGCAAATCTATTATCCAATATTTTCGCCGAATCTCGTTCACAATTAACTCATTATTTTGGTGATGATATATGTTATGATAATGTTGGACTATAAGAATGGTAAGCATGTGTTTCTTTGGCAATGTTATAGGCTGGCGAGCTCTTTGCGGTAATATAGAGGCATAATCAAGTCTGCCATGAACAACCAATACTCCATCCTCGTTGAGCTCAGGTGACAGTGAATATATTGCGCTGCTCTTAGGAACTATTTTTCGTTTTTGCAATATATTAATCTCCTCGTTAAATACTTGAGACTGTATTAATCGACACAATGTCAACTCGGCCACTACCTACCTTTGAACTGCGTGAGTTTTGTATAAATCTAAGCATCCAGACTACAGTTCGCTTCAATCGGTAATAGCTCGAAAATCGTTCAATTTTTATCAGCGGCTCTGCTTTTATTATTATGCAGGTTTTCCGTTTTTCAGTAGAATCTTCTTGTGGAGGCTCCAAATTCTCCTGAGTTGGCCATGAATATTATTCTTGCCTTAAAAAGGACGGTCCAACTGTCCAGACAGTTTGCGGTTCATAGTTAATATTTTTGTACGTTTTTGTAGCTTTATCTTGCGCCAATCATCTTCTTTTGTCGTTTCAAGAATCTCACTTATCCGATGAGCTACGAACTGTTTATACTGTCGCTGGTCCGAACGTGACATGAAAGTATTGTTCGTGAATCTGTCCACAATATTGTTCTGTCTACTATGACTTCGTGGTTTTCTAATATCAAGTTCTTCAAACGCGTTCCCAAAACAACAGCTTCTAGTTCAAGTCTGGGCACTGATAACAATTTGAGTGGTGCACATCTAGTCTTTCCTGCAACAAAGGCTACTTCAATGATACCTTCGAAGCTAAATCGCCAATATGCCACTGCTGCAAAGGCTTGCTCGCTAGCATCAACAAAAACATGGAGCTGTATGTCAGTGTTTTGACCCAAAATTTTTAATGAATAACAGCGATCTATTTTAAATTCCCCCTTGGTTAAGTTGTTGTATCCATTGCTTTAATTACTTGAACATCGATTCTGGGATCAAATTATTCCAGTGTTTACCAGTACGCCATAACTCCTGTATAAAAATTTTGCCATATATTAGAAAATCCGCCAGCATCCCCAATGGGTCATAGACTGACATGACTAGGCTTAACGATTGCCTTTATGTTGGGCACTTAGATCCATTGACTATCTCTGGATCTACTCTGTTCATTTACAAGTCGAAGACATCTTGCATTACATCTTGGGGATTTTCCCAATACATTCCTAAAATTTTCTCAACTGCTTTACCGTCAATCTTAGCAGGAACACTTGCTTGTGCACTTTCGTTGCTTCCATTTTTGTTCAGAATGTCTTGAACTTGTTCTGAGTTAGATATAAAACCTCTCAATTCAAAATTTGCTTTCTTGTGCATATTTCTGACTTCATCGCTCACTGCGAATTCTTCCTTTTCTGTTGAAAAACTTGTCACATAATCATCTACGAAATGATGTGATAATATTGCCTTCCTTACATCTTTTTTGTTTTCAGTGGCATTTAGAGCATTTAGATTTTTCACGTATTGAGCACAACAATGGGAGCAAGTTGCTTCGAATATCATTACCTGCATTCGATATATTTCAACCTCTTCACTTGAATTGTTCTTCTTCCATAGAAATCGTAAAGAATCTTGATCTGATTTTCTGACTCTGACTTGCAAAAACATATCCTTAATGTCTGCACATACGGCAATTATTCCTTGTCGAAACTGAAACATGATCTGAATCAGTGACGGATTTTTATCTGGTCCCTTAAGTAACTTTGTGTTCAATGAGATACCATCTACCATTGCAGCCGCTTCGAACACAAGTCTCATTTTCTTGGGCTTATTTATGTTGTGTACACCAAAATGTGGTAGATACCAAGTACGTGTGCTGACTTTACTTGCTTCTTCATTTGGCAATTTCACAGCGTATCCTTTTTGTACAAAGCTCATTAAATCTTTTTCGTATTCTTCTTCCTGATCAGTTTCATTGATCTTTTCGATGATTGTCTGTAGTCGTTTCAGTGCCATTTGATAACTATCGGGTAAGCGTACATCATCTTCTGACCATAACAGAGCTGTGTCATATTCACCATCAAGTAGTTTCGTCGATTCGTTAAGTATTTTTCGGAATCTAGTTATTTTCTTTATCTCTATCCAGACCCCAAAATGTCTTATATCAGGATATGGGTAAATATTTGCCGCATACGCTCACCACTCCATACGATTCCTCATCGGAAGCTTGCTGACGAGATCGCTCAATAAAACAGGATTCTGTAAATGCTGCGTCGCATTTGCCGACTTAAGAAATATTACCAAATTAGAAACCTTTGTCGGGAATGGAACAATTTTGTCCATATTAATTTCTGTTATTCTTAATATTTCTGCAGTTTTATCCAGCTGGCTCTTTATTATCAATCCCGATTGCCCATATCTAAACTGTAAGCGATTCATAATGTGTCCGACATTTACAGGGTTGATTAACATTCCTGATACCTCTTTCTTTGCTGCACCCTTCAAGCCTTTTTGGAGCCTTAATAAATTTTTCCAAGTTAGAGTACCCAAACGAAGAAGTTGTTTCCCAATAGATACTACTAAATAAAGGCCAGTCTCTGGCTTGCCATCAAATATAGGTAAATCAATCAATTTTTCTCCTCTAAATTGGAGTTCCATACCACCTATTTCGAATGCGCTACAACCCTGCAGCCCTGTTGTACCAATATCAGACTCACCTTGTACTATATGTATATTATTACGTACTTGAGCGTCTCCAGCAGCTGATGCGCCGCCAGTCCATGCTTCGAGCAGCACCAGAATTCAAAGCGCCGCCAATCCGTGCAGCGCCATATCGTTTCGCACCAACCAGTGTGGTCCAGAAGTCATGATTGCCGCCTTGAGCAACACCAGAAGTCGGAGCGCCGCCAATCCGTGCAGCGCCATATCTATTCGCTCCAACCAGTGAGGTGCTGATGCAATCGTTGCCGCCTATAGCGGCTCCAGCGATGCACCGCCAGTCAATGCAATGTCAGATCCGCTCTCACCACCCATTGTTGTAGAGAACGTACTTTCACCTAGATCGGACGTGTGTAAAATCAGCTCAGTGAAAAGTGTTAGAATTCCCGGGAGAACCCTCATAGACAAATCCACAAATTGGTACAAACGTGTATGAGCCATATGCTAAACATATATATTATATATATATTGTTCAGACGTCACAGAGAAGCCTGTTTTTGTGTTTAATACTCCCCATACAGCATAGGGTTGAGTAGTAGGCTCCCTAGAGCCACAAGACCCGGGAGCCTTCTTGCGGCGCTCAGCGTGGCCGAGATCCCCGCCGCTGCAATGGGTCACCCCAAAACAAGCAGGGCCAACACGACGAGCAGAGTCTGGTCGTTGGGACCTTAAAAGATAGTATTGGTGGTATCGAAACCCCTCTGGATGGACTTAGTACCCTACCATTACCTCCAGGCAATAATAAGATCATACTTTAGTGGCAGAGTTCTTACGTATTCCACGGCAGAAGGAAATAAAACCCATGAGGTGTCTGCAGTTGTTCCACAAGGCTCCGTTCTGGGACCTGTTCTATGGAACGCCATGTACCACAGGGTCCTACGCCTTTCTCCACCGCCAGTGCACTAGTGGGCTTTGTGGACGATGTGGCACTTGTTGCTGTAGGCAAAGTGCTTCGACGGACCGAAGAGGCGTGCAATGCTGGCATTGAGCGTATCCACCAATGGCTTAGCGTGGCGGGTCTCGAGCTAGCTGCGCAAAAGACAGAGGCGGTGCTAATAAACAGCCGTAAGAAGGTGGAATCAGCTTGGGTCAGAATTAATGGCACAGCAATCAAATCCAAAAGAGCCATTAAATATCTTGGAGTAATGCTGGACACAAGGCTATGTTTCCGAGAACACCTGGCCTTCGACGGAGAGAAGGCAGCAAAATCAAGCGGCGCCTTAGCTAGAATCATGTTGAACACACGCGGACCAAAACAGGGGCGAAGACGACTTTTGGCGAGTGTCTCTAAGGCCACTATTCTATATGCGGCGCCAATCTGGCATCGTTCCATGGTGTTCTCTAGCAACATAGAGGGCGTAAGTGGGGCGTGCCGCCTGAGTGCGATCAGGATCTCTTCTGCGTACCGTACGGTGTCAGAAGATAATTGGTCATTGCCGGGATGATTCCACTTTGCGAGCTGATGAGAGGTACAGGCCTTCACGGTTGAGTGGCGCAATTCAACCTAACAGGGTTATACATCCGCAGGAAGCGAGGCAGCAGAGCATTGAGAAGTGGCAACACCGTTGGGACCTATCCACTAAGGGTTGCTGAACCCATAGCTTAATCCCGAAGTTATTGCCATGGCTGTCTAGAAAACACGGTGAGGTGAACTTTCACCTAACTCAGCTTCTTAGTGGGCACGGATGTTTTAGAAGCTACCTGAAAAGAGTCCACCACGAAGAAGGCCCTGTGGAGGACGCCAGGCACGTCTTGTTCGTGTGTAAAAGGTTTCAGGCTGAAAGGGCGGAACTATCCAGGGTGATGGGCGGTGATATAGCCGAAGATAATTTAGTCCCATACATGTTGATGTCGAAGGAAAACTGGGAGGCAACGTGCGAGTTCGCTGCTACTATTATGGCTAGTCTTCGGAGACTGGATGTGCAACGTAGAACCAGGGAGTAGTCGGTGCATCAAATCTGCGAAGCAATGCCTTGCGGCCGTCCCGCAGGCTTAAGTTGTTTCTGTCTAACTATTTTTATTATGTTGTTTCAAAGTGCTTGTATGTATATATATGGTAGTTCTTTAATGTAACAATAAAGGAATTAAAACAAAAAAAACGAGAAGGCCAAGCTAACTTCGTCTGTGCCGAAGTTTTTATACCCTTGCAAATGCTGTTTTTGAAATGTCAGAGTTAAGAACGCTTACATAAAAATCAAAAATGTTTCTAACTAAAATCCATTTTCCGACAGATAAACATCTGGTTTCAAAGCTTAAGAACGATCAAATTGAAAACAAAAAAGTTTTTCTCACTAAGACTGATTTTCCGACCGATCGGTCCTATATTTTGACCTACGACTTTGACCAAAATTTGCAAATCTGTTTGAAAGCAGAATTTAAGGACGATAACATTGAAAACAAAAAAGTTTTTCTCACTAAGACCCATTTTTCGACCGATAGTTCCCATGGTAGCTATAATATATGGTCATCCGATCCGGTCGGTTCCGACATATTAGCAGCGTGCAGTAAAAAGAAGACTCTGTGCAAAATTTCAGCTCGATAGCTTTAAAACTGAGAAACAAGTTTGCGTAAAAACAGACAGACAGACGGACGGACGGACGGACGGACAGACGGACGGACAAAGCTTAATCGACTCAGCTCATCGCCCTGATCAAGAATATATATAGTTTATGGGGTCGGAAATGAATATTTCTATGCGTTGCCCTTTGCAAGGGTATAAAAAACCCATTGTGGTGCTGAAGCCATAATTGCCGCCTTGAGCAACACCAGAAGTTGCGCCACCATTTTGAGGAGCGTCATGCCCATTTCCATCATATCTCCCATGTACCAAAGCATCCACTTTTTGCTTATACAGACATTTCTCCCGTAATATTTGTGAATTGTTGCGTCATCTTTTCCATAAGGTCGCGCAGAGTAGTCAAACCGTCGTTGTTTGGCTCAATTATGGTTGTATAGCCATTGTTGCTTACCAAATCCATATCCTCAGATTCGTTGTCGCTATTGTCTCCTGATCTTGGTGTCGAAGACTCATTTCTTTGGCTTTTTTCACGCAATTTTTTCTGTGCTCGCTTCAGCATTGACAGTTCTTTATAAGTGCGAGTGAGACAACCAATGTATTTCACAATATAACTCTATGTTTGTAGAGCTTCGTCTGTGAGCCTTTTTTGTAATTAATAAAACATGTTCGTGCACTGCAGCGCTATAATTAATAAAACTTGTCGCAGCGCTGCCAATCCTTACAGCGCTTTAAATAAATAAACTTGTTGCGGCTCTTTTAATAATACAACTTTACATGTTGAGTGGATACATTTTGTTTATTTGTTGCTTAAAGATTTGTTTATTAATGTTCATGCTGTACAGATTATTGTTTTACAGATGTTCAGTTTTTGTTATGTTGGATGGATGTTGTTTATTCATTAATTTTTGGCTCACGACCATTTGCCCTCTATCTTACAGGCGGCGTCAATGTGACTTAACCACACTCTATCAATCGTTTATCGATAACTAACTTAGGGCTGGCGAGCTGATCTTGGTTCAGGGCTGCTAACTAGCGCATTCAAAAGTGGGACATTATCATTTTCAAAAATTTTCAAAAATTACTATCTACTACACTAAAACCAAAATAATGACGAGAAGCCGATCGTATTTTAGATAATTTTATTATTCTTTCGAATTGATTATAATTTCAATAAATTATAATAGGGAAAGCATCGACCAGATGTCTAGAGCGAAATTTTCTTGGCTCTAATGCGTCAATTGGCTGCAGCCTGGAACAAACTGACCTTGAATTTGGCCAACCTTTCGTCCGATTGCTTCAATTAAATAAAGCTGGGCCCAAGGTACTTTTCAAGCACAGAATTTTGCCTACGTATTTCGTTTTATTTACCTTTTCGATTGCCGTACTCGTGTTACCATACAGCAGCTAGAGTTGCAAGGTTTCATTTTTAATTTGGCGGGTGGCAAATTACAATTTTTGCTGTTTGATTTAAAAAACATTCAACTCTGTTGAAGAAAATTACGAATAATTTTATTTAAAAAAGAACTAACCAAATACTTTATATTTGAAAATATTAATAAAATCGCATGAAAAGGCTTACTCTAATTTGCCCTTGCGGGCTGTCTACCCTACGCAGTCAAGTTCGAAAAGGTTTGTGTACAAGCTTGTGGAGATACTGGTTTGCATCCTCAATAGGCCAAATTAAAATCCAACAAAATGAAGTTAACACGGCGCGCAAATAAAATTAATCAATGTTCTTTAATGTTTGAGTTCTCATGTGCAAGTTAACCTTGCCTGCTTCTTACAAAGTTTCTTATACCTCTGCAAACGCAGCGCTGCTGCGAGTGCGCTTCGGCTAAGCATGTATAAGAGAACAAGCTTAGGCAGCCGCGCAACTGCAGTTTCTATAAATAGAACAGGCGAGGAGAGAAATATAACAGAGAGGATTTTGGCAAACAATATTGGTGGCAGATGGCCTTTGAATTTAAGATTAGCTTATTTATGTTGGCAAAGTTAAAGGAACTTTACATGGGCGGCGATGCGCAGGGGCTCTGCTCCGAACATACACCCTCCGTTGGAAGGTTCAGACTTTCAACATAGCCATCCAGAAGGGCCAGAACTGCAAGCTTCGCTACTGCGCGTTTGAATTGACCTGCTCCATCCTTGCCAGAAATGACGCTTTCAACGCGTCCCAGTGGCCAGTGTAGTGGTGGCACATTCTCTTCCTTGAGGAGTACAATAGCGCCTGGTCGAAGATTAGGAGCAGTTGATCGCCATTTGGCCCTCTACTGCAGCAGCGAAAGATATGCAGAACTCCATTTACGCCAGAATATTTGATTCATTTGGCAGAGGCGCTGCCAACGACTCAAAAGATTGTTGCGAAGATGTGTCAGATCCGCCTCGCAAAATCCAGACATCGCTGACCCATTAAGAAAATGATTCGGCGTCAGCACATCTAGGTCATCAGGACTTTCTGTAAGGGAATAAAGTGGGCGAGAATTTAGCATCGAAGATATTTCGCAAGCTAAGGTTTGCAATTCATCAAGGGTATATGAGCCAACGATGCGATGAAGATGATATTTGGCTGCTTTAACAGCCGCCTCCCATAATCCCCCAAAATGTGGAGAACGAGGAGGAATGAACTTCCAGTCGGTCCCATTGGAAACGCAAAGGTTGGAAACGAAATTGTTGTGCGGCTCGCTCAGAAACAGATGCCTAAGTTCGGCCACAACGTTTTTATAACCACCAAATTGGTGGCGTTGTCCGTCCAGATAGTGCGTGGTTTTGGCCTTAGGCTTATGAAACGCCTTAACGCTGCTACAAAGGCATCAGTAGAGAGATCTCGTACGATTTCCAAGTGTGTTGCCTTTGTTGAAAAACAGACGAACACAGCCATGTCGCATTTAACAGGAGGCCTATTTCTGGTTTCAGCCTTGTAGTAGAGTGGCCCGCAAAAGTCAATGCCCGTGGTCTGGAACACCGGATTCGATCGCACGCGTTCTGCAGGCAGGCTTCCCATGATCTGCTCCATGAGGATTGGTTTTAGACGAAAGCATCGAACACACTTTCGGATAACGCTTGCGACATAATTACGCCCTCCAATGGACCAAAATCTCTGCCTTAAAATTGCAAGCAAGCCCAGGGCCCCGGCATGTAAAAACTTCTCATGATAGAAGGTTATGATAGCATTGGATACGGGATGTCCTTTAGACAACAAAATGGGATGCTTCGCCTCGTAGTCCAATTGAGAGTTTTGCAGCCAACCGCCAACACGAATCAGCCCAGATGCGTCTATAAAGGGATTAAGTGAAGCCAGAGCACTCTTTGTTGGCAGAGGCTTATTGCTGCTCAAAGACTTATACTCTCCAGCAAAATGCACACGTTGTATGGCGCTGAAGAGCAAGTAGGTTCCATTTTTGATGTCCTCAACGGTGAGAGGCCCCTTAGATTTTGGTCTATCCTTGAAATGGAGCAAATAGAACCTGAACCTCAGCAAAAATCCGCTGAAGCCTTCCAAACGAGTTTTGGTACAGCGTGTCGTTCGAAATGTCATGTTGACTTGCAATAATCAGGGAAGTATGACGGCGCTCTGGTAGCTCCGCTGTTGGATGGACGGCTTCTGGCCATTTGGAGCTGTCTTGGAGAAGAAAGAGTGGACCAAAATTCCAAAGACTCGAGTCCTTGAGTTCCATAGGTGCACCCCCGGGATACGATGTCTGCTGGGTTCAATTTGGTGGGCACATGATGCCATGTCATCCCAGCTGTGAGCTCCTGAATTTGCGATACTCTGTTGGAGACGAAAACATTATAGTTTGATGGTGAATCGCGTATCCAAGCAAGTGCAATCGTGGAATCTGACCAACAGTGAACGGTGCACGAAACTTGCAGAGTTTTGAGAGCATTAGAAACAAGCTCAGCCAACAGAAATGCAGCTGAGAGTTCCAATTTCGGGATGGTCATAACTCTAAGAGGTGCAACCCTTGACTTGGAGCAGAGAAGGTGGCTCAAAACGATTCCATTAGATTCTGAGCGCATATAAACACTAGCTCCATAAGCTGCCATGCTTGCATCACAAAATGCGTGCATCTCCAAAGTAGCTTCAGGTTGCAAGATATACCGCGGAAACTGAAATCGGCTGACCATAGAGAGCTGAGATGTTAGCTCACACCACATGGTGTGCATGACCTGTGGAAGACTTTCATCCCAGCTGAGCTCCTCTTTCCACAATGACTGCATAAAAATGTTTGCTTTCGTTACAATTGGTGATATGAGACCTAGCGGATCATAGAGCTTAGCGATCGAGGACAATACTGTGCGCTTGGAAATGGATCCTTCGGCTATAACTGGAGTGAACTTGAACAGAAGATGATCCGTGCTGGGATCCCATACTAGTCCCAGGGCTCTAGCTACGTCAGTTCCATCATCAAACTTCAGCAGCTTTTCTCGATCTGCCTCCGACTCGCCTTCTAGAGCAGCTGGCTCATTCGAACACCATTTTCGAATAGAAAATTTTCCCCGTAGCAGAAGCTCTTTAACTTGATGACATATTTCGGCAACCTCTTCTATAGTATCTTCTCCAGATATGAGATCATCCACTTAAAAGTCCCGGCGGACTATTTTTGCACCAAGTGGAAAAGAAGCTTCCTCGTCAAGAGCCAACTGGTGCATGGCGCGGATCGCCAAAAACGATGCGGGCTTGGTTCCGTAAGAGACAGTATCCAACTTGTACACTTCGATTTCTTCGGATGGATCACTGCGCCATAAAATACATTGCATGTACTCGTCAGGATGAGAAACGAGTACACAACGGTACATTTTGCATATGTCGGAACCATAGCAGTGTATTAAAGATTTTGGGCCGTATAGTCGGGCCAGCCATCAACAGATCATTTAGGGAGGACCCAGATGTGGTTTGGGCAGAGCCATCAAAAACCACTCGGACTTTAGAAGACGAACTGTCCAGCTTAAAGACACAGTGATGTGTAAGGAAAAACTGTGTTGTATTTGGCTGTTTTAATGCCCGAGTCATATGGCCTAAGTCCAGATACTCCTTTAAAAAGGCTGCGTACTGGATCTTTAATTGAGGGTGCTTGGCCAACTTCCTTTCCAAATTTGTAAATTTGCGCAAAGCCCGTTGATATGTGTCTCCAAGTTCCCCAAAGTTGGACTTGACTGGCAGACGTACGGAATATTGGCCGGAATCAAGGCGAGTAAATTTATCCAAAAAGTGCTGTTCACAAAGAGCGTCCTCATTAGAAATGGTTGGAGAAGAGGAATAATCAGTTTCAATTTCCCAGAAACGCTTGACTAAGTCAGACAAATTATGGTCATCTGAATTTGAATAGCTTGGTGGAAGAAATGCTGCAAGAGCCGAACGCTTATCCTGAGCATTCGAAATGCCACCAGAAATGATCCAACCGAGTTTGGCTTTCTGGAGCGTTGGTAAATGTCTGGCCAGTCGAATTTGGCCCACACACATCAAATTGAAAAATAGCCCTGCACCTAAAAGCAAGTCTATTCGGCGAGGTTCGAAAAACTGCGGATCAGCTAGCCGCAAATTGCTTGGAATACTCCATCCCTTGGCGTCCAAGCTATAGTGTGGTTGCAAATCTGTAATGGTTTGGGTGACAACCGCCGAAAACGAAACACGATTGCTTGCATCTTAAGTTTGCGCGACAATATCCACAGCCTTGTCGGACTCAAGAGAACATTACCCAATCCCAGAAATTTGAATGTGCGAGTTTCGATTTTAGCTGAAGTTAATTGACGAGCCTAGATGAGACAAAATTCAGCTGTGAGGCGGAGTCTAAAATTGCCCGACAGCGAATGAGCACCCCAGAACGGCATTTTACATAGACCAGGGCAGTGGCTAGCAATACATAGTCGTTTGGTAAAGATTTTGAGACTGCAAGAGGAGGGCAAACTAGACGAGGCTTGTATTTGGTTAGCTGTCTCAGACGTCGATGATGATGCGTTAGGTGGCGAAGTAGAAGAATATGAAGAAGGATTTGAGGACATGTGCAACAGGGAATGGTGTGTTGCCTGGCAATGCCTGCAGGCCCCTGATTTGCACTGCTGTAGAGCATGCCCTTTTCTCAGGCAATTTAAGCACAAGTGCTTTTTCTTTGCCTCCTTGTAACGGGAATTTGGAGAAAGATTTAAAAATTGGTGACAAACGCAGCGCTGCTGCGAGTGCGCTTCGGCTAAGCATGTATAAGAGAACAAGCTTAGGCAGCCGCGCAACTGCAATTTCTATAAATAGAACAGGCGAGGAGAGAAATATAACAGAGAGGATTTAGGCCAACAATATTGGTGGCAGATGGCCTTTGAATTTAATATTAGCTAACTTATGTTGGCAAAGTTAAAAGAACTTTACATGGGCGGCGATGCGCAGTGGTTCTGCTCCAAAAAAGTTTAAAAAATAAAATCACTCGAAGTTCTGTGGCATGGCGAAAATTTTCGCACGATTTGACAAATCGCTAGAAGCCAAATCGCTAGTAAATTCTGTGGCACTACTGTATATAGAGATGGACCATTATCTTGGACACAAACCTTCTAACTAGATTTTCAAATAAGAAAATGAAACCTCTTAAAGTTCTGCGCCACCGACGGATTTTTCGAGCGTTTTGCAAACCAACCGAGGCCAAAATCTCTCGAGATTTCCAGGACACCCCCGATTGAAACGCAAATATTAATATTAAATGAAATTAAATGTTTAATTCATTTAATGGAATTTATCAAGAAAAATAATGTTGTTTACATTTCCAAAATCAATTTTGTCCAGATGTTTGTAACGCATAAAAGGAAGCATCTCCGACCACACAAAGTATATATATTCTTGATCAGCATGACGAGCTGAGTTGATATAGCCATGTCCGTCTATCCGTCCGACTGTCCGTCTGTTTATATGCTATCTGCTATCTTAACCAAACTTTGCACGAAGTCTTTAGGTACAAATACGCTGCGCATTTGTCGGAACCGGCCAGATCGGATGACTATAGCATATAGCTGCCTTAGGAACCATCGGTCGAAAATGTTGTTTTAGTGAGAAAAACTTTTTTGTCTTCAACGCAAACGTCTATGCTATGCTTTCTTATAGTTCCACCAAGTTTGATAGGACAACTATATAGGACAGCAGCCATAGAAATTGGGTGTAGAAAATGTATATAGGAGGCATTGTCAAAAATGTGTTCATTTGGCCGAATGTACATATTTGTGTTAGTGGAATCGGGCTACTAATTTATAAAAATCATACAAGCTACAAGGGTATATAAACTTCGGTCGAGCCGAAGTTAGCTTTCCTCTATTTTTTTAGTTAAGGGGACGACATAGTACCAAACGTGTTTTGTTGATTGATTGCTTAAATTTTTTACAACAACAACAACAAACGACTGGTGTCAGTGCTGTGTAGGGGTGTCAGTGCTGTCCATCTAGCTATCACTTCTAGCCTTTCTCCGGCTAGTTGCGGTAGATTGGGGCAAAAAAAAATTCAATTAATTTTTACATTAATTTGAATTATTTGTTGCACCTGATGAATAGTACGGCCTCTAGGGAGCCTGCAGCTCCTCTTAAAAAATCTGGAAGTGCTATGGACTCCCAAAAGGCTAGAGCTACGACACAGTCGAGCTCGAATACCAAATCTGCTGCTGTGACCAACCGAACAAGGGGGTCCAGTAAGGCCCATACTTTAAACGAAGGACTAGCCTTGCCCTTAAGCAGTGCAAAGACTGACAGCCAGCCACCAGCGACTGCCAGATCAACTGTGAAGAGAGCAGGCACGGCTCCTATCGTGAGTAATAGGTCGGTAGAGTTTCTCAGACTAGACTCATCAAAGGCTGCCGTAAGCAGTATCTCCAACGCGCTGTCCCCAATAAGCGAGAGTCAAGCCTCAAATTAAGACTTCGAAAAAATCCAGCAGGATCTGAGTTGGGCAAAAACCATCGTTCCTGACTTCCGATTAGATTATGTCAATACCGCGAAGAAAGCTACCAGCGCAAAGCGGGATAGATCCTTGGAGGAAGCCCAAACTGAGGCCCCCAAAAGACACACAAAAGACACATGGCGCCCCGCTGTCAATATCCTTTGCTGAAGTGGCAAAAGGCTCAAGATCAATATCCTTTGCTGAAGTGGCAAAAGGAAAAAGATCCTGGGTGTTATCGATGCCGGCAGGAATGATGTTAAAATCCCTCTACAGGCCGAGCTAAGAGGTGTTGCCATGGAGGTACTTAAAGCGAACCCTGGCCCACCGCCTACATGCAATAACGCGGGATGGTTTCAATGACGCGTGCGAGGATGAAAGGTCAGCGGAGCTGTACAAAGCCGCGATCGGAAAGGTGGGGCAAGTGTACCCAGGTGCTCAACTAAGGGCAGTTGATGCCAAGGACATCCTCTCTTGCCCTAGAGCGCGAGTTAATAATAATAATAATAAATTTATTTAAAACCAATTATACACATGCTTTATACAAAAAATTTCAAAAGAAAGAAAATATAACATATCTAATTGCTAGCGGTTTTAAATAGTACTCGACTATGACTATATGTCGTCAGTCGGAGAATTCGCTTCTATTACTTTGTTGAGTTTTGCTTTATTTTATTTGAGGGTTCCCTAGATACCATACAAAAAGTCTTACTACACCCTGCTTCCCCGCTCGTTGCGAGATACAGGATCGTTGAGACCTAGTGTCGGATTAGGGGCCCACCAAATTTCTTTAGTTTATATTATTTGTGTTGTTGTGTTTTAAAAATATTCCGCCAAAATCCGTTTCCTATACTGGGTGGCCTGTTGCAGAAACTCTACTAAGCCCTTCCAATTAGTGTCGCTCGCATCATTTAAAATGTCTCTAATCTGAGTTGGGCTTAAGACAGGTTGGCTAAAACATAAAATTCTGTACTCTCGTAGTATTGGACATCTACCCAGAAAATGATTTATGTCCTCTACCTCATTTGTGTTGCACAATTCGCATTTATTAGTTGGTCCTGTAATGAATCTGTTTCCATTTAAGAGTATCATGTCACTTCTTGCCTTAATAATCCATGACACTGCCCGGGTATCTACTTGTGCATATTTTTTGCCGACGGTATGGTCAAGTTCTCGGTAAATTCTCCATTCACTTCTTAATTTTTGCTGCACGAGTTCTGTAAGTCTGTGTCTCTTAAGCTCGCTAATAGTGCAATGCGATTGACATTCCATAAGGTCTCGTTGCCCCAGTTCCACTCTATGTTATGCAATGAGCTCAGTGTGAGTAGCTTTTTTGCCCAGAATACATTTTTATCCAATACCAACTGCGACAGGATTCGTGGCAACCTATGGCTATCATATATAAACAGAGTTTTGTAGATATACCGAAGGTGCTGGTCCAGCATGTAGAATCTGCTACCGTATCTATCCGTATCTAGAGCAAGTGAATAGTGTGGCGTTGTTTGTGGCAGGTTATAGATACGCTTAATGAAAAAAGATTCCAGCTTATCCACTTCCTCATGTTGGCCATAGCCCCAGACTTGCGCTCCGTAAGCTTGTATTGCCCTACACACGGCTTCATAAATTTTCCACTTCATTTCAGCAGAGACATAGTTTTTGGCGAGAAGGCTCTTCCAGGTTATGTTGATGCTTTGCTTTGACATGCTTCTTGAAATTTAAAGTGGGCGTCAACATAACTCCTAGATATTTGTACTCAGGTACAATCTTTATGGGTTCACACTGAAATGTCCACTTTTCATTCTTTGCAAGGCGCCCTCCTTTCCTGAATACCATTATTTCCGATTTGGCCATATTCACTTCCATATTCCAAGTCTGACAATAAATTTCCAGGCGATCGATCATTTCCTGAAGTACAATGACTTCATCAGCCATTGTAACTATGTCATCCGCATATAATAAAAGGCGTATATTTTCACTTCCCACTGTTAGGCCGCCACCTATGCTATCATGGAGATCGTCTAGGAAGAGCGAAAGCAAGAGAGGCGACAGTAGACAGCCCTGCCTCACTCCGATATTGGTTTCGAAATCACCAGATAGCTTCGTGCCTGTCCAGACTGCCACATTCGTGTTTGCATAAATATGCTCCAGCACATTTAGGAATTTGGTCGAGACTCCCATCGAATATAATTTGTACATCAAAAGCTTCCTTGGGATTTTATCAAACGCAGCACGAAAGTCGACAAAGAAGGCGTATACTTTCTTTCTCTCCTCTTGTTTCAGATACACTATGGATATTAAGTTGTATATGTTGTCCACAGTCGAATACCCTTCTCGAAATCCGGCCTGATACTCTTTTAATTTGTCGTGACACTTAACCCAATTTGTTAGTCGACTGTTCAGAATGCCCATAAAAACTTTCGCTATGCAATTTATAAAGGAAATCCCTCGGTAATTTTGTGGCAAGGTCTGGGTCACCTTTTTTGAAAATTGGGAATACGACACTCGATGTGCAAGTTTCTTCAATTCTGAGTCTATGAAGACCATCGAGGCACTTATATAGAATTCATATGGTATTCTATCTTCTCCTGGTGCTTTGTTTAGCTTTACATGATCCAGTATTTTCATTATTTCGGTCCTGGTTATGTGCATATCCAAAAAATCATCTGTTGCAAAGATCCTCAGAAAAATAATATCCGCTGCAGTTTGTGCTGGGCTCAGTAAATTTTGGAAATAGCTCTGAAAATCGGTCGCTGAGATGTTGTTTCCTGTCTGAAAGTGGCTATTTTTGAGCTCTCGTGCCACTTTCCACCATCCTTTGCTGTCTTTTACCTCATCCAGCTTCTCTCCCAGTTGCTGCCAGTACTTAGTTCTTTTTTCCAAGCAGAGGAGTCGGTATTTCTTGTTATTTTCGACATAGGCCTTTCTTATATTCTCATCTCCCGATGTTACAGACTTATTTAGCCAGCTTCAGAACTTTCTTACGCTCCGAGAAGCAGTCCAAATAGAACCATTTCTGTTTACTTTTGAATTTTGGCTCTGTTGGCGTAGGGACAGCAGATTTTATAACCTCTTGTAGTTTGCCTAAACTTAGGCAGTTCGCGTCCAACTGCATCGCTGTCAATGATGTCGTAACTTTGCAATGAAAATGTTTAGCCAAAGATGGTCTCCAGATGTATTTTGGAAGCAGGTTCAGTTTTTTAGTTCTATCTTTTCCGTGTAAAGATATTTTTAATCTCAGAGGCAGGTGATCCGACCAACTCTGCCTCTCCACACTAAAATCTGCTACATTTGGCAGAGCATACTGCGATGCTGCCACAATATCATTTGTCGACCTGCCTACCGTGCTTATTTAGGTAAAATCACCAAGTTTGTCTCCTTTTGTTATTCCATTGAGCACGATAAGGCCTTTATCATCACTAAATTCCATGAAATATTTCCCATTGCTGTCCTCCACTTTATCTCTTGCTTTTCGACCTGACGAGTTTCCAAGGGAAGGCATATCCAGACCTTCAGGCATTTCTTGAGCTAGTTCACCTATCCTAACATTTAGATCTCCAATTATAATGGGGTTTTCAGGTTGATGCTCAGCAAGGAAGTCTTCCACTTTACGAAAATCGTTTCTCCAATTGCTGCCTCTTATGTACGACGCTACTAGAGTAAGGCTCGTTTGCTGCGTTCTCAATGTCAGTGCTTGTAATCCGTTTTCGTTTATTCTTTTTCGTATTTAACGCCAAAGTCCTCTAAACTGCCATTGACCCCTAAGAGCATACCTCCAATTCCTCTGACAAAATTTGCGAATCTGACAGCAGGCGTCCAAAATGTCTTAAATCCGCTAAAATACTTGCGTTTCTATAAGGATAAATATTTCAAAGGACTTTATATATTCGAAGAAACGAGTGTCTAAAATTTTGTTTTCTAGGCCGTGTACATTGTAGGATAATATGGTTATTTCAAGATTGAATTTATTTGCTTTTTCTGTGTTATTTTTATATAATAATATGAGTTATTTAAGTGTATGGTATTTGCTTTTTCTTGTAATCTCCGACTGACCCCTCTTAGTTTTTTGTCTCTAAATGTTGTAAAATTTTATAAAAATTTAAATTTATTTTAAGACCATCCCCATATATTTGCTTAAGAACCTGCTCAGCATCGCTCCTCTGGCTCATGAGAACTCTGTCTTTGTTCCAGTAAAACCAGTTCTCTTCAATTTGCATTCTATCGTTGCAAGTCTGGACTCTCCTGTTTTTATTAAAGCTTAAGAGATCCTTGCGTATTGCTAGCATTGCTTTCTTTTGCAGAGCCGTTCGCTTGTGAGGTCCTGCTCTATAGATATCTGCGTTCCTGCTAGTTTTTTGGTATGTTTGAGAAAGTCATGGACCATTGTTGACGATCCTAATTCCACCAGTATGCCCATTTTTCCTTCCGACTCGTACAGTTTTCTTGCGTGCTCGATGGTTACTCGGGAAGGTATTTTTAGCGTATTTCATGCCAACAGATTGAACGCCTCATAAGCTGATTCCTTTGCCTCAATGCCTTTGATGATGATATTTCGCCGTTTGATCGCCTCCTCCATAAGTGATATGCGCCGGTCTGCAGCATCTTTACTAGCTTTGATTACTGCCTATCTCTTCTCGAAGCTCTTGGTTTTCAGCTGCAAGTTGATCTGTTTTAACAGCCACTTCATTAATCCGACCCACGGCGTCCTCAAGATCCTGTTTGGTCACCATATCCTTAAACTTTTCATCGAGTGTGCATTCCACAGTTTCTTTCATAGCCTGCATAAGCTCTTGGACTGTCATCCTAGATACAAGCTGGTCAGGAGATGTCTCTGAGTGTGGACGCTTAGCAAGCGATTTCGTTGGCGTTCTTTTTAAAGACATTTGTGGTAGTTTTCTTGTTTCGCCTAGAAGTATGCTTCAGCTTTCTATTGCTTTGTAAGCTTAACACAGCCCTTTGTTGACAACAGCTGTTTGATTATAAGCTGGGGTCCAAAGTCCAAAGCTCGAGGTGTTTGTCGTGGATGTTCAGCTGGCCAGACTTTCGTTGTTGTTTGAGACTCACTGCGTTTGGTTGTTTGCGTTGCTTTTGGGTACTCCGCTTGCCAATATTGACTCAGGTTGCCGCCAGATGAGAGTTGGCTCAGGTTGTGTTTCGCCGGTGGTACTTCAAGCTCTTGCGTCGTGTCTCCGTCAACTTCCAAGTAGCCACAGCTTCGTCACTCAATAAATTAAAAGCAATTTTAAAAATTTTTATCGGGATCACCAACTAAGCACTGCTTCTTCCTTCCAGGGTTGTCGAGTGAACTCGACCCACGCGAGTTTGGCTGCCCAAAAAGCAAAGTGACCCATCGGTGATACTGGAAATGATGACAATGTTTAATCCGCACGTACCAACAGCGATCTGGAAGATTATAAAAGTGGAGAAGTCCAGCAATGCGAATATCCACGTAATTTTCCAGATAAACAATGAGACAGTGGATCACCTTGCTAAAACCAAAGGCCTTCTTGATTACGCACTTAAGAAGGTGAAAATGACTGTCTATAAGACAGATACGACGGCGCTAGCTAAGCTAGCAGCGAGCGTAGAGGCAGAGGAGCCAAGCGATGACGATATGGAGACTGATGATAGACCTCCCATAGAGGAGTCGGGAGGCTACATATCGTCAGGGTCAGACTATGGCACGAGTCTTGGGAGACTCTACACTGAGCAGGAGCTTTTGCAGGATGAATCAAATGATGTAGAAGGCGGTGCTACCCTGACGGCAGTGGAACTACTTTCTGATGATGCAGATCCTCCAAATAAATCTGCATCACAGTAAAGCAGCTTCCGCTGCTCTTCTGCTTCGCCTAGCAAAAGGTGAAGCAGACATTGTTTTAGTTCAAGAGCCTTGGATCACTGGTGACAGGATCTGTAGTTTCAGGACGCCAAAATACAGCTTGTACCACATTCGGGGTAAGGGTAAGCCGCTTACATGTATATTAGTAAAACAAACTCTTCAAGAATTTCTACTTCCCCAATTCAGTGATGGAGACATCACAACAGTCAGCCTTGAATTGGGGAGCACCACCTACAGACTAACTTCCTTCTATTTGGCTCATGATACAACGGAGCCAGTACCATCTCAACTATTCCAAGACCTAGTGCGCAAAAGTCAAGGCATCAGAACCAGACTAATACTGGGTGGAGAATGGTCCAGCACAGACACTAATGATCGTGGTAAGTACTCTACGATTATTTTCTAAGTACCAATCTTTTTATCTGTAACAAAGGTAATGACATGCATCATATAGCTTGTATAAAAGATGTTTGTGCCCAATTACGAGACATTGACTCAATGGTTGTTGTAGGCGATTTCAACTTGCCAAACATCGCCTGGTCATTTCTTAATGGGTCAAGTTATCTTGTTCCTTCAACACAGCATGACTTCTTAGATCATCTGTTTGATATGTCCTTGTTTCAAATTAATACAATTCCAAACGATTTAAATAAATTGCTGGATCTAGTCTTTGTCGCTGACAGTGCTAATGCCGTAGTCTCTAGGTCTGCCCCCCTATCACTTCCTGAAGATTCTTACCATCCTACAATTGAAATCTCCCTTTCAGTTATTGGACCTACCTCTTCAACATCTATAGCTTCAAACAAACCTCGTCGTTGCTTTCGTAAAGGAAACTTTACTTTATTAAATCAACTTATTTGTGCAACAGACTGGACTCCTTTGTACAATGCGGTTGATTTAAACTTTGCTTTTACCTTTTTCTATGATTCCATTAATTCTCTCTTAGATATTTGTATTCCTAATAGCGCTCCCTCTCCAGCGTCCATTAATCCTCTTTGGTACTGTCCTAGGCTTTCTAATTTGAAAAATATTAAGTCTAGATGCTTCAAAAAGTATAAACGTACTGGTTCTGTTGTTGACTTTTCTCAATACTCAATAGCAAAATCGAACTTTACACTTTTTAATTCTGAGTGCTATAAGAAATATCTTGCCCGATGCAAAATTCAATTTGCAGAGGACCCAAAACAATTCTATAGCTTTGTCAACTCTAAACGTAGATCCTCTTCTTTACCTTCTTCTTTTTTTCTTGGTGACCAAAAGGCTAACGACGACTCCACTGCCGTTGACCTATTCGCGGACTTCTTCCAATCAACTTATTCCTCTGCCCGTTTTACCAATACTTCTTATCCTTATAACATTCCTTCTTCCAACTCGATATGTGCTCCCTCAATTTCAGAAAGCTCCTTGCTTTCATATTTGAAATCACTTAAATCCTCATACTCCCCTGGGCCTGACAACATTCCCAGTTGCGTGCTTAAAGAGTGTTGTTTTTCCTTATGCAGTCCTTTGCTTAAGCTTTTTAATCTATCTCTAGAATCTACTGTGTTTCCGAATCTTTGGAAAGAATCTTATATCATTCCTCTTCACAAAAAGGGAGGAAAATCTGATATATCCAATTATAGGGGTATAGCCAAGCTTTCCGCTATTCCAAAATTATTTGAACAGATTCTAACCTCATCCTTACAGCACTATTGTAAATCGATTTTATCACCTTTCCAGCATGGATTTACAAAGCGTCGGTCGACTACGACCAATTTGCTTGAATTTACCTCAATGGTTAACGATGGATTCCTTTTAAAAAATCAAACTGATGTCATCTACACCGACTTCAGTAAAGCATTTGATTCTGTGAACCACGATATTCTCCTCTTTAAGCTTGATCGTTTAGGATTTCCTTCCTCTTTTCTGCTTTGGATTTCGTCCTATTTAAAAGATAGAACTCAAATAGTTCTGCTTCGCTCTAATACTTCAAAGCCTGTCTTTGTCACTTCTGGTGTGCCACAAGGCAGCCACCTCGGCCCTTTGTTTTTTACTCTTTTTATTAATGATCTCCCCACAATATTGTCTTACTCTCGGATACTTATGTACGCCGATGATGTGAAACTTATTTTATCTTTCAACGACCCGACGCATTCCATCAGACTGCAAGATGATCTAAACTCCTTGCAGTCCTGGTGCTTGATTAATCAATTACACCTTAATTGCTCCAAGTGTATGTTTATGACTTTCCATCGTTGCAAACCTTCGCTGGCTACCTATACGATTGGCAATGAACCCTTGGAACGAATATCTACAGTCGTTGATCTTGGAGTTCTTTTTGACCCAAAATTGAGTTTTAATCCTCACATCTCCTCTATTGTAAATAGGGCGAAAGGTGTACTTGGATTCATTAAACGTTGGTCGAAGGAATTTAATGATCCATATACCACAAAGCTTCTGTATACTGCTCTAGTTCGCCCTGTACTTGAATACTGCTCGTCCGTCTGGTGTCCGCAATATAAAAAGTATATCGATCGAATTGAATCAGTTCAAAAGCAATTCTTGCTTTTTGCCCTACGTGGCTTAAATTGGGACCCTAACCTTCGTTTACCAACGTACTCCAGCAGACTTTTGCTTATTGACCTTCCTTCGTTAGCTAACCGTAGAACAGTCTTAGGTGTTTCTTTTCTTCATAAGCTAATTATCGGTGATGTAGACTCTTCTGATCTTTTAGGTCGCCTTAACTTTTCCGTTCCTTCTAGGCCAACTAGAAACTATTTTCCTTTTATCTTGTCTAGATGCACAACTGATTATGCCCAGCATAATCGATTTCGGGTTTTATGTAAGAATTACAATGATCTCAATCACCTGCTCTCAACAGAGCTCTCTCTCTTCTCTCTAAAAACGTCTCTCTATAATTATCTCCGGGGAATCTCTGACCACTCCCAGCTGTGAGTAGGGGCATAGCTTGCCGGACTGGCTAAAAAATCCTCCCCCACCGGGTCAGAGATTTTCCGGTTATTTAGTTTTAAGTTTTACGTATACATTTTTTATTTTTAAAGTTTTCTTTTAGATAGTTTTCTCTCTCTCTCTCTATCTCTGTTTTAGTTTAATTTATTATATTATCTTATTTTTTCCTTTGCTCCTACATAACTTTAGGTTTTGGTTTTTTCTCTCTCTCCCTTTTCTCGATCTCTATATTATTAAAGTTTTTGTTAGCTCTAATAACGTCTCTGACTACAATCGGCTGTGAATAGGGGCATAGCTGGCCGGACGGGCAAATAAAATACCCCCACCGTGTCGGAGTCGTTATTAGTTTATTTTGTAATTTTATTAGATTTTCTTTGATAGGCTTCCTTAGCTCATAAAATTTTTTTGTAACGTATTTATACTTTCGTTGACAGCATTTGTTTGTCGACTCTAAATAAATAAATAAAAAAAATAAAAATAATTTTTGTCACTAGAACTCGGAGAGAGGTACTAGATATCACCCTCATTTCAGAGTTTCTAAAAGAAAATATTATTTCATGGAGCGCTCTATCAGACCACTTCTTCTCAGAAAATAGATATATTGAGCTAAAGCTAATAGAATCATGCCCCGAACCTAAAAAAATACTAAACTTAAAAAAAAACGAACAGGAAACAGTATAAGAGTCTTTTATTGAAAAATCTAGATGCAGCTCCACAATTCACACCCGTGAATGCGGAACAATTAGATGAAATAGTCGACACATTTACAACGACATGCACAAATGCACTTGACAAATCATGCCCACATATTAAATACAAAATACACCATAAGCCCTCCTGGTGATCTAAAAACCGGGAAATACTAAGGAAAGAGTCTAGAAAGACATTTAACTCAGCTAAGAACACTAACCAGGATTCATCCTGGGAGATGTATAAAGCCAAGTTACGAGACTAAAAAAGTGCAATGCGGAAAGCCAAACGACGCTCGTGGGCAAACTTCTGCAATGGTATTAAATCGACCTCCGAAGCATTAAGATTCGAAAAATTTTAGCGAGTTCACCAACCCCTCCGGGACACCTACAAAATCCTGATGGAACTTGTGCTGACTCCAGCTCTGAATACTTCAATTTACTTCTGGAATCCCATTTTCCTGGCTGTTCAATATCTTTGGAGAGGCGACACGCTAAGTCAGATAAGTGATATAGTAACTGAACATCGATGTAAGTGGGCTGTGAACTCTTTTCAGCCCTACAAATCGCCTGGGCCAGATAGAATCTTTCCCGCTTAGCTTCAACAATCACTACCACATATAATTGCATGGCTTCAGACAATCTTTGTCTGCTGCCTTCGATTACAGTATATACCCACACTGTGGAAAGATATAAAAGTGGTTTTCATACCAAAGGCAGCAAAAGCCTCGCATGTCAAACCAAATGACTTCAGGCCGATCAGGCTATCATCTTTTCTCCTGAAAACACTGGAAAGACTGAGATGCCCATCTAAAGCAGACAATAGACCCATCCACTCTGTCCCTAGCGCAGCACACATACAGCAAGGGAAAGTCAACAGAAACAGCAACAGATGCATTTAACATAATGTTACCTTATGCCTCTAGATCTTCTGCGTAGAGAAATCGCGAGTAACGCCGCTTTCAGGCTGAGAGAAAGCGATAACTGGAAAGATAGTTACTGTGGCATCTCCTCTATACTTCTGCATCAAGTGGCGGTACCGCCAACGCTTGACTACTGCATCCCAACAATGACGTTTACCACCATGTATAAAGTCACCATACCGAGTTGGCTGGACTGGTACTCAATGCCTCACTGCAAACCGAATGCCATAAGTTTCTACACTGATGGCTCCAAACTGGATGGACAGGTAGGAGGAGGAGTCTTCAGTCCAGAGCTCGGGATCGAAACTTCATTTCAACTTCCTGACCACTGTAGTGTTTACCAAGCAGAGTTTGTAGCCATCCAGGAGGTCACCAACCTTCTGGAAACCCTCTCAATCCAAGGAAGTAAAGTATTTATTTTCTCAGATAGTAAAGCTGCATTAAAAACTCTTACAGAGTGCCGCAGATCTCTTAATGAGATGGCTCTGCACTCTGAAATTAATCTGGATTGGGTGCCTGGACGCTGCAACATTGAAGGCAACGAGGCAACCACAACTCAGCTCCTACCGGCTAAGAGCAACATAGGGGTGCCGTTTGCGACCTTTAAGCTACAAACAAAGGAAACTACCTATCGAATAACCGTGAATCGATGGCAAACAGTTCACCCATGTGAAGTATCAAGGCTTACATGGCCTACTCTTAATATTAAAAAATCTAGGGCGTTACTCCGTCAAGAAAGAGAGCATATTTCCCTACTAGTGGGGGCCCTTACTGGACACTGCCTAATAGGAAGACACGCCACTAGGCTCGGCATCAGACACAATGACTTCTGTAGAAGCTGCAATTCAGTGGACGAGGAGGAGAGTGTTCAACACCTCTTCTGTCATGGTCCAGCTCTAAGCAGAAGGCGACTCACAATTTTGGGTCATCCTTTTCTAGACGATCTGTCAGACATCTCTGAAATAGATCTTGCCTCTCTGCTCAAATTTGTGGTATTTTCTAAATGTCTTAACGGGGAAGACCCTCCCTCTACGATCGCAGCGTAGAAAGGGTTATATGGTACAACAACGAGCCTTCATTGGCCTAAGTGATGAAATGGGATCCACCTAAACGATTTTGACAAGTAAAATTAGATTTTGAAATGTAAACAACATTATTTTTCTGTATATGGTGCATCAAATGAATCAACTATTTGATTAGTTTAAGCTTTGTAACTTGCGTTTTAATATTTATTCGCCAAGCCAAAGTCTTTCGTATTAGTCAAAAGCAGCTGTGGCAGCCCTGGTCACCTCTGGTCACACCATTTATCGAGCACCATCCCTGACGCGATAGCAGAACAACAACATGCGCCATCCCTGGCGCTCAGTTTCTGGCTGCGCTCCCGCCAAGGCGGCTGGCGGGAGCATCGCGCTTTACAATCGAACAATAATTGTAAGCTTAAGTTATGTTCAATAAAGTTAGTTGCACATTAAACCCTCGTAGCTAAATAGCCACCTCAAGTGGCGCCATCTACAGCTTGGTCGTCATCTATTTAAAAGCCAGCTGAATAGGGGCTGGCAATATACACATTTTTGGAGAATATGAAATGAATATATATAAATTTGAATTTCAGTTTTAAAATGCATCATAAAACATATAACACAATCAATAAATATCACTTGAACATCAAATTAGCCCTTAACTAAATAAAGGGTAAATTTTTTTGCGAGAGATGCAGTTCTGTTTTTAGAGATGATAGTTTAATTGGAACAGCTTCTGTTCTAACTAGATTTTCAAATAAGAAAACCACATCTCTTGAAGTTCTGTGACACCGACGAATTTTTCGACCGATTTGCAAACCAACTGAAGATGAAATCTCTAGAGATTTCTGTGACATCGCTGATTAAAACGCAAATTACAATGTGTTCGGTCAAACTCTTATATTTTGCCATTTAAATCAAGTTACCAAATGTATTTGCTTTGTAAAACCTTTGAATCTAACTGCCTATTGTTAACACAGTTGATTGTCAACATAATTGCCATTTGCAAGCTTAATGTTAGCGACTTACACATATCCGAATGCTAAGCTTTCACACACATGAATTCTCTCTCTTTTTCGAACTCTGTTAAACCGCATAGGCTCTTGTAAATTCTAAGCTCCCTGAATAAATCAGTTCTGTACACTCATTCATTGAAGCAAGATCGTGTTGCTCTGTGGGAAATTTGTCGGGAGTTGCACTTGGAGACACGTGTCCTGGATTTTCATACACACCCATCCTAGATTAAATGTTCTCAGGTCAGGAAAACGCTCCTGATCCAACATTTTGGCGCCCAACGTGGGGCTTGTGTGTGAAAATTCCGGAAAATTTTGGAAATTCTAAAGTGCTACTTCATATACCAGGCTTGTCATTGACATTGCAAGAACGAGACTATTGTGAATATCGCCGTCTCTCTGCAATTGAATTCATATAGTTCTTGGAAACTATTGAATTTTCCTTGTTGTGCTGCTGCTCAGCCGGTGGACAACCTAACCAAGCCTGGTGGAAATTGCTGGAACGGGACCATCAAACGGATGTCGCCGCCTCTCCGCAATAGAAGCTGATACCCTATCACTTCGCTCGCCGCTCCAAGCGAGCCATTGAAGAACCTAGCGTTCTGGACTGGAAATTTTGTATTTTCATCAATTGGCACTGCTCGGCCAGTCGCCAACATAGCCAAGCGAGACATTGGAAAGGTCTCCCCAAGTCATTCACATTGAGTGTGAACATCAGTTAATCGCGTGATCAATTGGAAGAGCCCGCAATTTGTCGCTGCTTCGAGTCAGCCGACGAGGAACATTGGAAAGTTCCGCAAGTTTTCGTCACACTCCTCGCCTCATCATTCATCGTTAGCACAGCAACAGCCAAACGTCGTTCTCAATTGCTGCTGTTGCCAACCCATTGCTGTTGTTTAAGCCGTTAGAATTCGTAGCTCCTTCATTCTCGCTGAACATTGCTGCCGTTGCCTGCTCGCTGCCGCTGCTCGCTGCAACGTCGCTGCTGCTGCTTACAGATCTCTCTCACTCGTGTCGTTGGTTTGTTTACATTTGTACATTTCTAATAAATTAATTTGTTGCAATCACACCCACAATGGGTCTTGAAGATTGTCAACACAAACTTGCAAGTATTATACGAAACTTTTCTCGCTTACAAGAAAGGATTAAGGTTACCGTTGATCAAGATGGCCATGAACAGAAAATTTCAAATACTGAATTACAATTGCGGCTGGAAATGATAGAGAATCATTACAAAGAAGCTCTGGCGGCACAGACCGAAATTGAAGCTGCAGATCCAGACGATGATGGTCGCGCAGACCTCGATGATACATTTGTGAGTATCAAAGTGTCCATCCTAGAGCAACTTGGAGAAGTCTTACATAGCACTTCAATCGGCCAAGCAAGTTCGCCCCGCTCTATGCCACCGTCAAGTCTGCCCAGACTGCCTCTTCCAGTGTTTAATGGAAAGAGGTCAGACTACAAGAATTTTATAACGTGGTTCAACCAAATCATCGGTAATGAACCAACATTGTCAGACATTGAGAAGTTTAACCACCTCTTAAACTGCCTGGAGGGTCCTGCTTTAGAAGCTGTTAAAGCATTCCAAGTGACCAAAGAGAACTACCCTAAGGCCATTGCTCGCCTTAATGATCGCTACGACAACATTACGCTCACATTTTTAGATACGATCGAGTCGTTGTTCAACCTACAACCAGTCGAGAAGCCTGATGGAAATCAGCTGCGAGTTCTTATCGACAAGGCCACCGCAATGTATTCATCACTTTCGTCCCTAGGCACAGGGTCGGATATTGCACAAGGCATGCTGATTTACATAATAATGGGAAAATGTGATCAACAGACTCGGAACAAGTGGAGCGAATCCCTCAATTTGCGTTTATTGCCCAAATAGGCACAGTGCTCTAATGTATTGGAACGTCATTGTCAGTTTTTACAGTCTAGTGGCATCGCATCGTATCGTATGACTGAGACTGATAAACTAAAACCCAGTGCCAAGCCTGGCAAGGGTTTATCATTTGCGATCACTAATCCAACCTGTATTCTTTGTTCCAGTTCTGGTCACAAGCTTGCAGAATGTTCTCAATTTCAAGGCAATTTCAAGGCTGGTCTATGTTTCAACTGTCTGCAGCCAGGCCATCGATTGGCTCTTTGTCCATCAAATCATCGTTGTCGCAGTTGCAAGGGTCGACATCATACGGTGCTCCACTACAGCCGTTCATCGTCAACAACGCAAGCGTCGTCATCAAGTCCGGAACATATAGCAGCAGCCACGCACTCGCACATGAATCAATCACTAGGTGGACAAATCATCCTGGCCACCGCGAAGGTGCTTGTAAGAGACTCGTCAGGGGCATACAAGCAAGGAAGAACGCTGCTGGATTCATGCTCGCAGGTAAACTTTATGACTGAAAAATTCGCCCAACAATTGTTGGGCGCAGAGAAATACGTAATGTAGAAATCCGAAGTATTGGGGAGTCAACTACCAATATCAACACATGCACCACGACTGAAGTAAAGTCTCGGGTGTCACCATTTGAAGTAACGCTGCAGTTCTGCATAACTTCACACATCGCCTATCAACCTGATACGGAAATCGACACATCTGAATGGGATTTGCCCGCCAATACTCCACTGGCTGATGATCAATTTCATCGTTCTGGACGCATCGATCTATTGCTTGGTATGGAGGCATTCTTCGAATGCCTTGCTGTTGGACAAATCAAGCTTGGAGACAATTTGCCAGTCTTACAGAAGACATTGTTCGGATGGGTCGTGTCAGGCCGGTATCAACATCAGCAACAAAAACAATCGTCGGTATGTAAGCTGTCAGTAGAAGAGTCAATTGACAAGAATCTTCAACTGCTTTGGAGTGTTGAGGCTGTTGAAAATCCAAAGAAGTCGCTTCAGCCAGAACATCGCGTCTGTGAAGAAATATATTCGAAGAAACCTCATCAATTGGAAAACGGACGAATCGTTGTTAATCTTCCGTTCAAAAAGGATCCTAGTTGCCTGGGAAACTCAACTGATATTGCTCGCCGGCGATTCCTGGCACTTGAGAGGCGCCTCCAAAGGCAGCATGAGATAAAATTGCAATACGTAAGTTTTATGAAGGAATATGAAGATCTCGGTCACATGACGTTGGTGACTAATCCTAAGGTATGTGAGCCACACTTTTATATACCTCATCATTGTGTTTTTAAGCCAACTAGCTTATCAACAAGATTGGGAGTCGTTTTCGACGGCTCGTGCACCACTTCATCTCAACATTCATTAAATGAAATACTTCTTGTTGGCCCAACGCTACAAGACGATTTGTACACTCTCCTGCTTCGCTTCCGGTTGGTACGTTACGCTCTCACAGCTGACGTAACCAAAATGTACAGACAAGTCCTCGTAAGTCCTGAAGATCGAAAGTACCAATATGTGTCCTGGAGAACAAACCCTGATGCTAATTTGGAAACCTATGAGCTAAATACGGTAACTTACGGGACCGCCTCTGCACCGTATTTAGCAGTTCGCAGTTTGCAGCACATTGCAGACCTACACCAGGATGAATATGCACTCGGAGCATCAATTGTAAAGTCATCGTTCTACGTCGATGATATGTTATGTGGAGCAGACGATCTTACCAAGCTGCAGATCATCAAGCAGGAAGTCACTGAGATACTTCATCGTGGATTGTTCCCACTAACTAAATGGCATTCCAACCATCCTGCCTTAATGGAGGACGAAGCAGACAAGGAATTGAATCTGGATGAATACGCCATCACTAGCGCTCTTGGCGTAACTTGGGATCAACGTCGTGACATGCTGCTCTTCGTGTTCAAACCGAAACATCTGTCTTCAACTGTAACCAAAAGAACGATCCTTTCTATTGCTTCCTCGCTGTTTGACCCTCTCGGATTGCTGGCACCGCTCATCATTGTTTCAAAGATCATTATGCAGGAACTGTGGTTGCTAAAACTTGCATGGTATGAGTCCTTACCGCAATCACTTCAATATGCATGGGCAAGGTGCCTATCATCACTCAACTCATTGTCATCGATTTCTGTCCCTCGCCATTGTCTACAAGCCGAAATTGTGGACATTCAGCTGCACGCCTTTTGTGACGCTTCGATACGCGCCTATGGCTGCTGCGTTTATGTGCGTTCAACCAACTCTCTCGGCCACGTGAATGTGCAGTTGCTAACTGCCAAATCTAGAGTTGCGCCTGTCAAGAAGATGACTCTTCCTAGACTTGAGTTGAGTGGAGCTGAACTGCTGAGTAAGTTGTATGCCAAGATTAAGGACAAATTCATCGGAAAGCCGCATAGCGCATTTTTTTGGTCTGAATCGCAAATTGTATTGCATTGGCTGCAACAACATTCCATCACATTGTCGACATTTGTTGGAAATAGAGTTTCCACTATCCAAGACCACACTTCTGATGGTCGTTGGAATTATGTACCATCCGAAAGCAACCCTGCTGATATTGTGTCACGAGGTTGCACATCAGATGAAATTCAACGTTCAATTTGGTTTACTGGCCCTTCTTTTCTTCACGAACCCGATAATCAATGGCCCTGTCAAGAGCCCGACAGGTCCCTAAACCCGGAAACCATCGATGCTGAAAAAAGAAAGTCTACGTTTGCTGTCGCCATCGAAGCAAACTACATTTTGGAGGTTCTCGACAATATCAGCTCGTATAATCGCTCTCTTCGGATCATTGCCTACTTGTTCAGATTTCACCGTGCAGCCAACAAAAACTGCATATTCGAAACATCCACTCCATCGCCAGATGAACTTCGCCACGCATTGGATTGTATCGTGTGGAATATACAAAGGCATCATTTTAGAGAAGATCTTCAATTGCTGCAAAAACAAAGGGATTTAGGAAGCAGTCTAAAATTTCTGAGCCCGTTCCTGGATGACTCGTCTGGTTTTGAGCTCATCAGAGTTGGCGATAGACTCGAACACGCCAATATTCCATTTCGTCAAAAGCATCCATTGCTGCTGCCCAGTAAGTCAAACATTGTTCGAAATTACGCACGCCATCTTAAGGTGCGATATTATCACGCCGGACCAAAGGCATTGGTCGGATTGCTTAGACTCCAATTCTGGGTCGTCAACGCCAGAACCTTGGCTCGCAGCATTGTGAGATCATGTGTTCATTGCGTAAGATATCGTCCAGTTCTTCTTCGTCAACTCATGGGATACCTGCCACCTGAGCTTACAGCTGACAAACCATTTAGAAACGTTGGTGTGGATTTCTGCGGCCCAGTGAACACCTATTATCGAATCCGAGGGAAAGGTCCCACTAAATCCTACATTGCTATATTCGTATGTATGGCCATCAAGGCAGTTCATATTGAAATCGTTTCAGATCTATCCACTAACAAGTTCCTGGAGGCCTTAAAACGCATGGTTGCTCGTCGGGGACCAGTGTCACAAATCCATTGTGACAACGCCACAAATTTTGTTGGGGCATCCAACAAACTAACAGAGCTGAAGAACTTCATGTTTAAGTCAGCGACTTAAGATGCCATTCAATCGTATTGTTCATCCGAAGAAATAACCTTTCAATTTATTCCACCCAGGGCACCACACTTTGGCGGTCTCTGGAAAGCCGCAGTCAAGAGCGCAAAGGGTCTCTTCGTGCGCACTCTGATGAATACTCGATTCACCTTCGAGGAGCTAAATACAGCGGTAGTTGAGATAGAGGCTGTACTCAACTCACGTCCTCTGTCGCCGCTGTCAACAGATCCTAACGACTTTAGTGCCCTCACTGCTGGGCACATCCTGAATGGAGATGCTCCACGCGCCTTGCCTGAGCGTGTGGTGAACGCCAATAATATTTCCAACCTGGATCGCTACGATCAGATCACAGCCGTCAAGCAACAATTCTGGCGTCGGTGGTTTGCTGAATATATCAACGAAGTCCGATCCAGAACAAAGAGGACTTCAAAGTCACCAAATCTCGCTGCTGGAACAATGGTAATCATCCAAGAAGACAACCTCCAACCTCTACATTGGAAGCTGGGTCGTGTCGAATCTGTCGTGTATGGAAGAGACAATCGTGTCAGTGTAACACACATTCGCACGTCATCTGGAACATGCTGTCGTCCAATACACAAACTTGCTATATTACCTGTTTCTTGAAAGAGGGTCCTTTCAAGGGGGGCCGGAATGTTCGGTCAAACTCTCATATTTTGCCATTTAAATCAAGTTACCAAATGTATTTGCTTTGTAAAACCTTTGAATCTAACTGCCTATTGTTAACACAGTTGATTGTCAAAATAATTGCCATTTGCAAGCTTAATGTTAGCGACTTACACATATCCGAATGCTAAGCTTTCACACACATGAATTCTCTCTCTTTTTCGAACTTTGTTAAACCGCATAGGCTCTTGTAAATTCTAAACTCCCTGAATAAATCAGTTCTGTACACTCATTCATTGAAGCAAGATCGTGTTGCTCTGTGGGAAATTTGTCGGGAGTTCCACTTGGAGACACGTGTCCTGGATTTTCATACACATCCATCCTAGATAAAATGTTCTCAGGTCAGGAAAACGCTCCTGATCCAACACAATGTTTAAACTTATAAAAAAACTTATTCATTTGATGGAACATATCCAGAAAAAAAATGTTGTGTACTGTGAGGAGTTATTCCTCACAAGGGGGCAAGGTAGGGTTAATGGCGGCGAATTGAGGAAAGCTCTCTCACTGAGAGCGACGAGAGTGAGCGAGAGAGAAGATAAGTGGAGAGTTGGAGAGGAAGGGCCATGGCCAGAGAGGCAAAGGCCCTGCTGCAGCGGAGCAGCGAACTGGATGACTGTGGCGAGCGGTGATTGGTGCCAACGGCCAATTGGAACGGGATCAAGGCCCCGGTACAGCGACAGAGGCGAGACAGGCCCCGCTTGAGAAGTGAAACGGGGCCTGCGATCACACAGGCCTTGCTGGAAGCAATGGAACGGGGCCTGCGCGGCGTCTATAAAAGGAGCGGCTGCCCAGAGGAGGGGACAGTCGGTGAGATACGCGTGCGCGAATGGAAGTCATAATTGTAAACTCAAGGGCGAGTAGAGGTAAACGTGAAACCGAGACGACAGAGTGACCGAGGATTGCGAGTAGTCGAAGCGATACTGCTCGACGATAAGTTGCAAGGAGGTCAGCGGTAGCAAGTGGGAAAAGTGCGAAAGCATCCTGCGAAAGGTCGGAGCGAACAGCACGACGAAAGCAGCGCGACGAGCACTAGGTAACTTGGCGAGTCCACGGTGTGGTACGGGAGCGAGCGCGAGCGGGAAACGTTAGTCATAAAATCCTGAAGTGTAACGCTGAATTGTGAACCTAGGATAAATCTAACATCTAAGTGATTGAAACCAAACCCAAATACAGACTTAAGTACATTTTAACCGTTGTCTTCTTATTTCTGGCAATTCTCCACAATATAAATTTGTTGGAGCGATCCCCGAGCACACTGAGCGACGCCCGGCTGCAAAGGTTCGTTACAACTGGCGCCCAACGTGGTATTGCAAGAATAAGAAGTTTAAAACAGCACAAAAATGGTACGAGCATGGGTATATACCCTCAAGAAGGAGGAATTGGTGAATTATGCCAACGAATTTGGGTTGGAAGTGAGTGGAACAGTGGAAAACATGAGGAAACAGTTCGGTGAATGGGCTCAAAATATGGAAACGGATATGAAAGTGGGTCTGAGAATCAACGAATTGTCCAGACTTCATGCCAGAAACAGCCCGGCTAAGGAACATTTACAGACACATGATCTAGACCTCGAACTGGAAGATCTGTCCATACAAAGAATGGCAGCTGCGGCAGCAAGTACGAAGAAACAGGAAGGACAGACGGCGACGGAGCAACCACCAAGGAGCGAATATGCAAAAGTAGCCAAACAGGTGAGAGAATGGGGAATAAGTTTCGATGGACAAGCCAAACCACTAGAGTTCATTGAACAAGTGGAGTGGTCCGCGGACACATACGGAATAAACCCAGATCTATTACCCAGGACAATGCCTGAGTTATTAAAAGGGATAGCTTTAAAGTGGTATGTGGCAAATAACAAGCAATGGACCACATGGGCAGAGTTTTTGGAGAGCTTCCAAGAGTATTTTCTGCCAAGGGATTACGTCACAAAGGTGGAGAACGAAGTACATAGAAGGAAACAAGGGTTGTCCGAAAAGTTTAAAGTATACATGGTCGAAATGCAGACATTGATGCGTCCACTGCGATATGAACCGGACCGGCAGCTTAATATGATAATAAATAACAGCCTACCCGATTTAAGGTCGTTCGTACGGCCGTTTGTGTGTGGAAATCTGGTGGAATTAATGAAGCTGGCGGACGAATTTGAAGAATTGGAGCGGGACAGATATAATTTGAGACAGGAATGCAGACCGAATAGGTCGCGATTCATGGCAGTCAGCGCTCCGAGTACAGCCGGCACAGAATACCACGGACAGAATGACGGTTGTCACAGATGTGCAAGAATAGCACCCCAAGGACATGCGCAGGCGGTTGCTCAACCGCGCGGGAAAGGTTTCATAGAAAGCCCCTCACAAGCATGCCGGAGGTGTGGGCAAGTAGGACACTTTGCGCGAGAGTGCCAAGGAGTGTGGAGAGAGTATTGTTGGCAGTGCGGGCGGATAGGGGTGAAGACTTGGGAATGCTGCAGGCGGTCGGGAAACGATCGTCGACCCCGGCCTGCGAGGGACTAGCGGGAGTCGTTAGGACCAGCCCCTCAGAATTAATAGGAAATTTAAAAGACGAGGGAGCGCACTTGTCTGCAACAGTGCTGGTCGGAAGGACAGCGTACAAGGCCACAGTTGACACTGGTGCTACCAGTAGCTTTGTGAGCGAAGAAATGTTGCAAAGGATGCGCGGGGAAGGATCGCTAAGTCGGGTGAAGAGACAAGTGAGACTAGCAGATGGCAGAAGTAACAATGTATGCGAGCAGTTCGACACAAAGATAAGATTCGGAAACAAGGAATTAGGGATGGAGTTACTGGTCCTGCCAGGAGTTATTGATGGATTGGTGCTGGGATGGGATTTCCTAGTAAAGGCTGGTCTGAAAGTAGAGTGTGCAGGGATGAAAATTAAGATCCCACCGAGAGGAAGGAGAAACGGCTGGTTGGAGGAGAAGATATCAGTGGCAGTTGTGGGTATCGAGGAGAACAGTCCTGAAGAGCAAAACGCAAAAAGCGAGACGGAAAGTCTGGAAATGCGCGTGGAAAAATTTTTACAAATGAATTGTCTGAATTTGCGAACATGAAGGGTCCGTCAAACATTACCCAACATAGGATAACAATGAAGGACGACAGGCCAGTGAAGCAGCGATACTTCCCAAAGAACCCGAAAATGCAGGCCGAGATAAACAGCAAAGTGGATGAATTGCTGGAAAAGGGTTGCATTGAACCGTCGAAAAGTCCTCATAGTGCACCGGTGGTAATGGTGAAAAAGAAGACGGGCAAATGGAGGTTCTGTGTCGATTTTCGGGACATGAACGCACGGTCGGAAAAAGACGCCTATCCATTGCCTAGGGTTAACCATATTCTGGAACAATTGAGGGAAGCAAAGTATATTAGTAGCCTCGACTTGAAGGATGGCTACTGGCAAATCTCGTTGGAGCCGGAAAGCAGACCCTTTACAGCTTTTACGGTTCCAGGAAGGGGGCTGTTCCAGTGGCGAGTAATGCCGTTCGGCCTCGCATCAGCTCCAGCTACATTCCAAAGGGCACTGGACCAGGTCATTGGTCCAGAAATGATGCCTCACGCCTTCGCATATTTAGACGACATCATTGTGATAGGGCGGACGCTTGAGGAGCATATGGAAAACTTGGCAGAGGTGTTTCGCAGATTGAAGGCGGCAAATCTGAAGATAAATGTCGATAAGTGCGAGTTTTTCAAGAAGGAGTTAAGATACTTGGGACATATGGTGACGGAAGAAGGTATTAAAACGGACCCAGATAAAGTTGCGGCCATAGCCGAACTCAAGCCACCCACAAATGTCAGAGAATTAAGACAGTATCTAGGGGTAGCGTCGTGGTATAGGCGATTCGTCCCAGACTTCGCGGCTACGGTCCAACCGTTGAGCGCTCTACTGAAAAAGGGAGTTAAGTGGGAGTGGACGGAGGAAAGACGGAATGCATTCGAAGAAGTTCGAGCAAGACTTACGTCTGCACCCGTACTAGCGTTTCCTGATTTTGGAAAAGAATTTGTATTGCAAACGGATGCGAGCAATTACGGTTTGGGAGCTATATTGACCCAGTCGTCAGAGGAAGGAGAGAGGGTTATCTCTTATGCCAGTAGAACTCTTAACGCAGCAGAGCAAAATTACTCTGCAACCGAGAAAGAGTGCCTGGCGATAGTTTGGGCAATACGGAAACTGCGACAATACATAGAAGGATATCGCTTCAAGGTCATAACGGACCACATGGCACTAAAATGGCTGAATTCTATTGAGAGTCCATCAGGGCGGGTTGCACGATGGGCTTTAGAATTGCAGCAATATGATTTCGAGGTAGTGTACAGGAAAGGCAAGCTCAATGTGGTAGCGGATGCACTCTCACGACAACCAATGGAGGCCGAAAAGTGCGGAAGAGTAATGTTAGCCGATGAAGGGGAGAGGATCGGGTGGATCCAACGAATAGAGGAAAAGATTCGAAAGAATCCACAAAAATTTCCCGAGTTATTGGTACTGATTGATCGGTTTTCAAAATGGACAGAAATGGTTGCGCTAAGAAAAGCAACGGCGGCGGCCTTGCAGAAAGCATTCAGGGAACGAATCTTGGCTCGGTTCGGAGTACCAAAAGTACTTATAACGGACAATGGAGCTCAGTTCACGAGCAAGGCGTTTAATCGATTCTTGGAGGAGATGGGGGTATCCCATCAATTTACAGCACCTTATACGCCTCAGGAGAACCCAACGGAGAGGGCAAACAGAACAGTGAAGACGATGATAGCCCAGTTTGCAGGCTGTGATCAAAGGAGTTGGGATGAGCTACTACCGGAGCTAACGTTAGCAGTTAATTCCAGTGTTGCGGAATCCACAGGATACACACCAGCGTTTCTCGTACAAGGAAGGGAGCCGCGGTTGCCGAATACCTTGTACGATGAGAACAATCTGGGAACAGGACACGGGAGAAGAGATGCGGGAGAAAACGCAGAGAAGCTACAAGAAATCTTTGAAGTGGCAAGAAGGAACATGGAGAAGGCAGCACAGGATCAAGCACGTCATTATAACTTGAGAAGACGCGCCTGGAAACCAGTGGTCGGGGACGAGGTGTACGCCAAAACACACCACCTCTCTAAGGCATCGGAAGGATTCGCAGCGAAATTAGCGCCCAGGTATAAGGGTCCTTATCAGATTGTAAGTTTCATATCCCCAGTGATATGTAAAATACGGGAGAAGGGAAAACTGAAAATAAGAACCGCACATATTAGCGGATTAAAACCAGCAAATCAGGAGGAAGAAGTGGGAAAAGGTGAAGGAGATTAGAAAGGATCGTTGCGTAAAATAAAAAGGGAGATGTATATAGTCAAATGGATGAAGAGGTATAGGGTATAAATGAGGCGGACCCTGAAATTAGAGGCACAAATGGGAGAAACACGGCGAAGAGAGGGCGTGCAACGAAGACCATAAGAGAGAAAGGGATAGCGACATTAGCGTTTACCGTTGCGCGGATCCCTCTCAGGAAAGCTCGCAAATAAGCGGTAATCTGGCCACGATGGCTGCGCAGCCGCGTGGAGACCGAGGCTTCTTGGAACATGACAGCCCGAAACTCTGTCTATTTGGTCAGAGAACGAAGATGGAGAACAACGCAGCAGGTTTGAATGGTCGGTCGACCACTAAAAGAGGCGGCGGCATGAAGCGGCGATTGCCCTTCATGGCCGTTGGTCGGAAGGGGAGCAAAATCCTTCAGAGGCGTACGCGTGTCCGCAAACCGGTGGATGTCCTGATCTTGGACGCATCTCCAATCACGTCGACACCGGGCTCACCGTCGGTGACGGAGCGGTCGCACGCGGAGTCGTGGGAGTGGGAGGGTGATTCGGCGACTAGCCGTGCCTCCGAGGCGTCGAGCGCAAGCGAGGTATCGCAGGCGGCAGACGAAGCCGCGGAAAACCCCCAGGAGATGGAGGGATCAGCCGAGGAATTCGGCGCGGCTAGGGCTCGCTTACGGGCGATGAGCTGGGCAAAGGCACCGGAAGAAGAAGCGGCGTGGAGACCCGCACGGCCGCCCACTCCGATGCCGGTCATAGTGATCAGCGACGAGGAGGAGGAAGAGCCGCAAGGGTGGGAGCAGCCGCAGGAGCCGTGCTGGTCGGAAGCACAGGAGCCCGGTTGGGAGGACCCACGGGAGACTGGGTGGCAGCAGCAGCAAGAGGAGGAACCGGGTTGGCACGCACCACCGACCGTAAACCAATCCAGGCGTTCGAGCTTAATAGGTGGGCGGTGGTACCACGAGCTCACCACGGTGCACCGGTGGAGCGAGCCGGTACGAAAGGAGGAGGAGGAAAAGGAAGAGGAGGAGACGAGAACGGGCGTGGTGATAGAGGAGGTGTCGGATGAGGAGGAGGTAGCCAGGGCGTCCAACCCAAGAGATCCGCGCGGGCAGCCCAAAAGGTCCGAACCGGCGGAGCCAGAAGAGGAGCTGCAGGCGGAGGAGGAGGTTGCCCTCGAGCCAGAGGAAGTGGGGCAGACGCCGCTGCAGGAGACTGTGGAGAGAGGGCCATGGCAGTGGCCATCCCCAGTGGGAGGCGGGCGTCCAACGCTAAAGAGGCAGCGCTCGTGCCCGGCGCCGGAGGTGCCGCTAGAAAAGGCGGCCAAAGCCTATAGATGGAGGGAGCTGGAGGTGGATGAGTGGCCGCAGGAGATTTGGCAGGAGCGCCGGGACAAAGGAGGTCGAGGAAACCGGCTAAGAGGCGCGCAGCTGCTGTGGGTCGGGACGAGCCGACATCGGGTAAGGTGGGGACGCGGTGGCCCAAGAATTTTCAAGGAGGTGAGCGCAGAGGAGGCCCGAAGTGCGTGAGGGAGGAAAGTGGGGAAAAAAAAATATCAATAAAAGCCAACATATAACAAACAAACAAATTTTATTGGCTTTGCACACACAGGCACGATTACACAGAGCACACACACACATGGAGGAACTGGGCGGGCGCCGGGTGGTAGCCCATAGTGACCACGGGGTGGTCGAAGGGTGGACACGGGCGGCCGGGTGGACGCGGAGTCCCACAAACATCAAGGGAAAACGGGGGGCATAGACGCGAGGCCGAGAGACACGGGGAAAAGTAACGTCACCAGGTGAGCGGGAGCCACCAACACAAAAGGTTCACAAAAAAAAAAAAAAGAATATATAATATGTCAACACAATAAAATGCATATGCATATGCTGTAATTGAGGGGGAGCAGCATGGGCAGCAGATCGGTAGCTTGAGGGACAGGGCGGGTAGCATCAAAGCTTAGCAGGCCGGCAGCGCGAGCTGGGAAAAGAAAGAAAGCGAATCAATAGGAGGATCAAGGGGGGGGGGCATCGGGTACTCACCTGGGCGTGCTTGAAACCGGAAGCGGAGTCACCTGGAGAAGGCGAAGTGTTAAAAATGCAGAAGTAAGAGGGAAAAAAAATGGCCGAAGAAAGGGGGGAATGTGAGGAGTTATTCCTCACAAGGGGGCAAGGTAGGGTTAATGGCGGCGAATTGAGGAAAGCTCTCTCACTGAGAGCGACGAGAGTGAGCGAGAGAGATGATAAGTGGAGAGTTGGAGAGGAAGGGCCATGGCCAGAGAGGCAAAGGCCCTGCTACAGCGGAGCAGCGAACTGGATGACTGCGGCGAGCGGTGATTGGTGCCAACGGCCAATTGGAACGGGATCAAGGCCCCGGTACAGCGACAGAGGCGAGACAGGCCCCGCTTGAGAAGTGAAACGGGGCCTGCGATCACACAGGCCTTGCTGGAAGCAATGGAACGGGGCCTGCGCGGCGTCTATAAAAGGAGCGGCTGCCCAGAGGAGGGGACAGTCGGTGAGATACGCGTGCGCGAACGGAAGTCATAATTGTAAACTCAAGGGCGAGTAGAGGTAATCGTGAAACCGAGACGACAGAGTGACCGAGGATTGCGAGTAGTCGAAGCGATACTGCTCGACGATAAGTTGCAAGGAGGTCAGCGGTAGCAAGTGGGAAAAGTGCGAAAGCATCCTGCGAAAGGTCGGAGCGAACAGCACGACGAAAGCAGCGCGACGAGCACTAGGTAACTTGGCGAGTCCACGGTGTGGTACGGGAGCGAGCGCGAGCGGGAAACGTTAGTCATAAAAACCTGAAGTGTAACGCTGAATTTTGAACCTAGGATAAATCTAACATCTAAGTGATTGAAACCAAACCCAAATACAGACTTAAGTACATTTTAACCGTTGTCTTCTTATTTCTTTCAATTCTCCACAATATAAATTTGTTGGAGCGATCCCCGAGCACACTGAGCGACGCCCGGCTGCAAAGGTTCGTTACAGTACATTTCCAAAATAAATTTTGCATGTCGAAATTGTTTGGGTGGTAAATTTTGCTAAATCTACTGACAAAACACAAGAGATTTGAAACCATCCGAAAGAGATTTCTGGGACACCGAGAATTGGTTTTGGGTTGGAATTCGCTTGGAAGAAATTTCCGTTACACCTCCGAATATGTGACGCACATTGTTCTGAAAATGCTGAGGTAATTTTGAAACTTGTCAGCCTGGCCTTCTTACCA